>JAQZBX010008624.1:0-47723 GCA_029593785.1 Cabassous unicinctus | reverse complement strand
TGGTCATCAGTCTGCAAAAACATGAAAAATTTCTTTGGAGTGCACATAATAATACATTCCTATTGAGTCAAAAGCCTCTGTCTTAACAGGTTAGTGAAGGTGAAAGGGCTGAGAAGAAAGACACATTGAGAAGTTAAAGTCTAAAGTACAGAGACAATGTAGTAGAAAGTGAGAATATGAGTCCCAACAGAAATTTTTTATTCCTCATAAGAAAGGGGGGATATTGGAAGTTCTTAAAAGGGGAGAAAATTATTCCGGTGTCTATTTAAAATAAAGCTGGATGATCATTCCTAATTGAGCTATTTCTCCTTGCTTGCAAAAAATTAAGAAGAATTCCAAAGATGTCCAGTATTTAGGCAAGACATTTTGTTTCTGATTGAGAAGCCTGTTGGAGAGTTTATTTCCTGGTGAGTACAGGACAATCCTGAATCTAGAGGACACTTGCTTTGCAATATCTGAAAGTAACCTTGCCTGTCAGTACTGTATTAGTAGAGGGTCTTTTGTTTCCCTGTAACTGTTTAAATTGTAGTATCATAAATTTGAGGTATGCAGTTTTCTTTATATATCATGATATATACAAAATCTTGAGTTAAGTGTTGTACATCATGGTGACTTGTGTTATGGGAAATTATTTTAAACTTCTAAATAATATTTTATAAGTCAGGCCTAAAGACATTTTCTAAAAATTTTAGAGATTGACATAGTGCCTTATGTGTCGATACTGAACATTGAATATTCCTTAAATTTTGTTTCTAATAGATCCTAAAGTTAGAGACACATTCATCATGCAATTGAAGTTAGTAATGGATCGGTCTACAGACAACACATAGGGGAAGACATCGGAAAAGCCTTAAAGAATTTCTACTGTTTAAAAGATGTTAGCAAACCTGGAGGGGAAGATTTTCTATCAGGGTTAGCTAAATGCTCAATTTGGTAGTTCTTTTGGACATTTAAACCAATCTTTCTGTGATGCTACTTTATGATAGGTGGCTCAGCCATGCAGGCATCACTAGAACAGATTTTGATCCTTAAGGTCTTTATGAATGATATTCAAGGATAATCATAGCAGGTTCTGTCCATGATTTCTCTGAGTTTTCTTATTTTATCTTAAATTTAGAAGTTGTAAATCACCTCATCCCCTGATAAAGGATCTATATTTTCTCTAATTGCAGTATGTGTATACAGAAATAATACAAAATAGAAGAATTTTGAAATATCAACATTTTCAAAAGATGAGAACATTTTAGACATTTCCTCAAACAAAGTTGGATTTCCTTGTTCTTTGGCCCATATTATGTACCACCCTTATATCTATCTCCTCCTTGGTCCATAAGTGGTATTTAGCTTGCTTAGATGCTTGTATAACTTAAATAATTGTAACATATTGGAATGAGTAAATGATTTTGAAAATTGGTGAGATATGAAGCTTGTTGACTAGAGAATATAAGGATACATCATAATTCAGCATGGGCTGCATTGTTTAGCAAATAGCTTTCTTGACTCCTTATAGGTGTTAATATTGGAATCACCTCTTTCAAAATTTGGGGTTATTCTACATAAACTTCTTTTGTAGATCTTTTTAAGGACTCTATTGTCAACATACATTGGCATCTATGTTAAGATATAAAATACCTTTAAACTTAAGATATAAAAATACTTTATAAGTATAAAATGCTGTAATGACCTTGATGATAGTGATGGTAATAATTTATGTATGGAAACATTCATTATGAATTATTAAGAAAATGTGAAATCTAGGTGAAAAACAAACATTAAAAAGTCATATATAGTTTACATTTTGCCTGTATACTCTTATAGGTTTTGACAAAATTTATAATGGCCTGTATGCATCATTACAAGATCATGCAGAACAATTCCAATGCCTTGCATATGTTACATCTGTTCTATTCTTCCCTCCTACCCACCTCAGAAACTCTTTTAACCATTAAGTTTCAATTTTTGAAGAATAAAATTCAAAGTTACATGCAATAATATTGAGGGCTTGACATATTGGTCTGCTTTCTTTTATTAGGAACTGCCTATGTTTTCAAGAGATTCTTGTCCCTTTAATTGAGAACATAGTAGGACTTCCAAGGATGGGAGTTTAATATTTTCTTGTTTATTATGTGGGTCTCCATCCACTAAGATAACACACTTTGAGAAGATGAACACTTTTTTAAAAAGTCAAAAAAGCATGCCCCTGGTGTGCCCTAGCCCACATATCATCCCACTCCAAATGCCTTGCCATAATGTAAACCGTTGACTATGATTAATAGCAATGCTTTGATATTTGTACATTCATTGTTACAAATGTACCACACAAGTGTGAATTGTTTTCAATTGGGGAGAGTGGAAGAGTGGGAAGTGTTTGTGTATATGCAAATCCCTTATATTTCCTATGTGACTTTTCTGTAACCTAAAGCTTTTTTGAAATAAAGTGAAAAAAAAAAGACAACTGGGGAACATATGGAAAAAATTGACACTGTATATAAAAGAAAACAGATCTTGCAGTGATAAAAGGCATAATGAAATTTTATTTTATTTTTTCATTTTATTTTTAATTTTTATTTATCTTATTTTTTTTAGTAGAGGGTAGATAATATTTAATTTAATAACATGTAATATTGCATACAAAACATATTTCTAAAACCCAACTAAATCATCTATTGAACTAAAAACTACACTGTGACCCTTCTGCAACCCCAAACCACCCCCCAAAATGCCAAAAAATAAACAAGTAAAAATAGTACAAAAATAATAGTAATAATAAAAAATAAATAATAAAATACAGAAAATAAATAAATAAATATTGAAAATTAAAAAAATAAAAATTGCCACCAGAGGAAAGGTCTGCTGGGGTGATATGAAGGATATTTTATGTACAAATAGTGAAACATAGCTACAGAGGCTAGGCCTGAGAGAGAGCAAAGTCAGCCAATTTATTAGTTCCTCACAGTGGATTATAAGAATTTCAACTTCCCTAAGGGAGTCAGGCAGTGGGAAGTGCTTAATAAGTTTTCAAGTGCCTATTTCGGTCCCCTGGGGGGAGGGGTTGGTCTAGAGGAGGCTAGAAAAATCCATTCTGTGCAGTGTAATTAGTCATCAGGGTCCCATTTGAATTTCAAATGGGAACTCAACCTGACCAGGAGAGGGAAGGAGGCATTTGCTCATACAGCCTGCTGAATCCACTGCCCTAAGAGAGTAAACTCTGCCTGGGGGAAAGTGAATGAATAGCTTTCTGAAGAGCTCACTGACCTAGTTGGAGGGGTAGCTCAGTGGAGGAATTTCTGCCTTGAATATATGAGGTCCCTGCTTTGATTACTGACTCCTCTAAAAGTGGTGATCCACAGGGATATCTAACATCCAGCTGATACCTGTGGGACAGGGAAAACATAGACTTTAATTTTGTACTAGCTTCTTTTGGGTCCCTTTATTTTCCAAAAAAAAAAAAGGTTATATTTTCAAAAAAAAAAAAAGGTTACATAAAAAATTTTTTAACTTAGTTTACTTTCTAAAACTTGCCTCAAAACCTGCAGAAAGAAGCCTGCAGGGTAAGTTATTGATGAACACAGACAGTATGAGAGGTTCCATAATGGTCCAAGAAGGAACGCTGTTCTTCCTTAGCTTTGTTTGACTGCTTGCTTGTGTGTGTGTTTGTTTGGGGCTTATTTATTTATTTATTCATTGTTATTGTTTTGTTTGTGGTTTTTCTTTCCTCTTTCCTCCCCCAAACCCCCTTTTTTAAATTAGGCGCTGCTAGCTTGTTTCTTCTTTGCTGTGCTTCTCCTTCCTTGATTTCCCATTTTCTGTGTATACAGATTTTGTTTATCAATGCTCTCTCTTTTCTTTCCTTCATCTTTCTATCTTCTGCTTTCTGTTGTGGTGCTTACATTCCACCTTATTTTATTAGACCTCAGCTTTACTGGTTTTGATTTTTATCTTGTCTTCTCTGTTTTCTTTTTTTTTAATTAACTTTTTTCTTTCTGTCCTTTCTTTTATCTTTCCCTCTCTCCTCATCATTCTGGTCTTTTAAATCATTCTATATATTTTTCTCTATTCAGTTTCCATTTCCCTGCAGGTACTCCACTTTTTTATTCCTATTACTCTATGCTGCTTACATGAGTTAAATATTCATTTTGCTAAGTATTATACAGACCCTTTTCTAACTTCTATTATTGTTTCTATTATCCTTTTTCTTTTCTTACATCTTGATTTCTCTTGCCCTAATCTTTTTACTTCAAGGGAACATAGAAAACAGTAAGGAAATAGAACAAGAAGAACAAAGTGTCAAAGAGAAAATTTAACACACACATAAAACCAGCAGCTAAACAAAACTCTACAGCAGAGAGAGATGCTAATCAACTGAATAAACCCATCAAGATAAATGATGACCAGAGGGCAACAAAAAATTACAAACCATACTAAGAAACAGGAAGACGTTGACCAGTCCAATGAAAAATCTAAAAACCAGGAAGAGATGCAGAACATCAAACAACTAATCAAAGCTGTCCAAACAAATATCATGGACTAACTTAATGAAGTGATGGAAGAGATTAAGGATATTAAGAAGACACTGGGAGAACATACTGAAGAAATTGTAAACATACATAAAAATATAACAGATATGATGGTGATGAATGGCATGATGCAAGAAATAAAAAACACACTAGAAACACATAAAGGCAGATTTGAACAAGCAGAGGAAAGAATTAGTGATGTGGAAGACAGCACATCTGAAATCAGGCAGATAGTAGAACAGATAGATAAAAGATAGAAAAATATAACAGGGAATTAGGGACTTGAATGACAACCTGAACTGCATAAAGATATGCATCATAGACAGCCCAGAAGGAGAAGATAAGAGAAAGGGAATACAAGGAGTGTTGAAGTAAAGAAAGCCTGAAAGTTTCCCAACCCTATTGAGGGAGGTGGATGGACATATCCAGGAAGCACATCACACTCCAAACAGGATATTATTAACCTGTATGAAGAAGTGAAGCCATGAAGCATATGAGAATATGGATGAACCTAGAAGACGTTTTGTTGAGTGAAGCAAGCCAGACACAAAATGATAAATACTGTATGATATTGTTATTATGAACTAAATGTAATGAGCAAATTTTTAGAGATATTAGCTAGAATATGCCAGCAGAAAATAAAACGAGGTTAGAGAGTGGAAAGCTAAGGTTTAATCTGTGTACAACTGGTAAGAAATGTCATTTGGAAATGTTTGGAAATGAATAGAAATGGTGAAAGTACATCATAGGGTTTTTATTAGCAGTAGTAATATATGGGTATGGTAGTGGTTGAAAAGGAAATTCTAAGGACATGTTTCTCAATAGTTGGAAAGCAGAAAAATGAAATATGATACTGTATAGCATACTGAAACATCTTGTGAAAAACAACTGTGGTAAATAGAGCATATAGAAAAAAGTTTTTCTCTGAAATATAATAAATATATGTTAATTTAATAAAAGATTAATATCAGGGTAATATTGGGGACAAAAGTAGAAGGAAAATGAACTATGGACAATAGTGTATATTAATATATTAATAATCTTCTATCAGTGGTAAATGAAAGGAAGTATGCTAAGTGATAGAAACTAGGAAAAAATTACTACATATTAACTCTATCTATAAAAAATATAAATACAAACAGATTATAAAGATGAAAATATATTATTGCTTATGTTTGGCAGGCGTGGAGAGATTGAGAGGTGACTACTAAATGGTAGGATTTTTTGGGTGTTTGTTTTTTCTCTTTCCTTTTCTTTGGAATACTTAAACCCCTATAATATTGATTGAAGTGATAAACACAAAACTCTGTGATAATACAATGCCATTGATTCACCATTTTAGATAGATTGATGGTTTATGAATACGTTTATATGCAATTGATTATAATAAAAAAGATATACAGGGCTCTAATGGTGTGGTTTCAGAGAAGTGAACATAAACAGTGAAAAAATGAATTGTTGGATATCAGCTTTTCTCTTTCAGTGTCTTAAAAGTATCAAAACACTGCCTTCCCACCTTTATGGTTTCTGATAAGAAATCAACACTTAGCTTTATTGCAGAATTTTTATATGTGATGAATTAATAGCTTTTTTCTTGCTGCTTTCAGAATTCTCTCCTTATCTTTGGCATTTGATATTATGTTTAGTATGTGCCTTAGAGTAGCTCTAATTGGATTTATTCTGTTTGGTGTACATTGCACTTCTTGGATATGTATATTTATATCTTTTATAATAGATGGGAAATTTTCAGCCAAATTGACTCAAGTATTCTATTTGCTCCTTTTCCCTTCCTTCTTCTAGGTTACTTATGACACATATGTTTCTGTGCTTCACGCTGTCATTCAAGTCCCTGATTCCCTGATCAATTTTTTCGTTAATTTTCTCTCTGTTCTCTTTTCTATTCAATTTCAGCTGTCCTGCCTTCTAACTCACTGATTCTTTCTTCTGCCTGTTCAAATCTGCTGTTGTATGCTTCTTGTGTATTTTTAATATCATCTATTTGCCTTTAATTCATGTGAGTTCTATTATTTTTCTTTTCATACTTTCAATTCTTCTCTTTAATCAGCCTTTGTCTTCCTAATATTCTTAATCTCTTTAGCCTTAATTTCTTTCATCTCCTTGAATTGATTTAAGAGATTTATGTATGTCTTTGACTAGTTGTTCCAAATTCTGTGCCTCTTCTTACTTTTTCATTCATTTCTTTAACTGGGCCATATCTTCCTGTTTCTTAGAATGACAAAAAATTTTTGCTTATGTCTGGGCATCTAGTTATCTTAATGAGTTTTATCACAAGATCTGTTTCTCTCCCATCTAGAATTTTGTTGTTGATTGGCTTTGTGTTGGGATTCTACTTTGGTAATTGTTTCATCAGTATTTCCCAGTCAAAACAGTTCATGGGACTCACAAAGGGGAACAGATGATTTCTAAATGACATGATTTTTACTGCTGTTTCTCAGTCCCTTTATGCTGCTCTTCTGTGGATGCTGCACAGTACTCCCCCAGACTCTGGAAGCCCAGAACAGTTGTGACAGACAATATCTGCTTATCCACCAAGTGCTTCTGAAGAGGAATGAGCCCTGCAGTTCTCTATACTGTTATCTTCCAGGAAATACTTTCCCAAACCTAATGTGGCCTTGAAGATGTACTCAGCAAGTCAAATGTTTGGACTTGGAATTTTTTCTCTCTCTGAAATTACGGACAACTGATGAGCTTGGGGCACCAGTGAGGCAAGCAAAACCCAGCTGTTGAACGTCTAGAGAAATTAGTGTTTTGGGCCATTCAAGCATAATTACTGTTCTCACTCATCTAGCCAGGGCTCTAGTGCCCCCTTCAGTCAGACTCACAGGCCTTCGAATCCCAATGGAGTCACCAAATTTTTGCTGAACAATGTGAGCTCACTTTTCAGTGTGCACAAAGCCAATTCTTTAACACCAGACATTTGAAGAGAGAAAAATATTTAGTACATGATGCTGAGTAAGGAGACAGGAGGTAAAGCTCAACTCTTTCTACTGGAGTTGGAGGGTAAAGAATTTTTAAATCCAATTTGCAGTAGGGTCTGCTGTAAGACAGTACTCATCTGGGGCATGTCTACTGCTAATTGAATGCTTTTTTTGAGGATTGGGCTGTATTTTTGCCAGAACTGCTGTTTGTCAGACCTTGTGCTTCATTTTAGGATCCATTGTTTCTTCTTCCTATTGTCTCTGTATATTTTTATTATACTTACAGGATAATTAATGTTGCTGGGTTACTTTTGGTAATAGTTAGTATGGAATATGGAACATGGGTTGGGAACTTATTGAGAACAGATTAAAGCTAGTTGGTGAAATCAGAAACCAGCTACAAAGGAGGAGCAAGGGAAACATCTGGTTATACCAGAGGTACAAATCACTCAGTTAACATAAATTAGCAATTAAAATAACAAGTAAATCCACTGTAGTCAGAAGTTATAGTAATAAGAAACAGAGAATATCCAGAAATCTAACAGCCAACACTTAGCAATCATGGTGCGTTTTGAAAGAGAAGATGTATAGTAAATTTATCATATTGAATCCTGAGCACTTTGAAAGAATAAGGAAAATGATGAATTTGAACATTTGGAAGATGTTAAATAAACTTCTATTGATCAAGTGTTAATGCATTATTTGAAAAATAAAATATAAAGAATTTTCTCTATTGACAAATGATATTATAGATAATCACACATAATTGAAAGGATATTATAGAAAAATAATTTGCACAAAATACTTTGCAAAACACTAAAAATTCATGTGGATATAACCAACTTAAGCAAATCAGTATTATTATTATTAGAATGATTGGGAACATTGTTAAGACAAAGAGTTCATATATCAATAAAATAATGAAATACAAATAATTAAAGTTTATAGTTATGTTTCCTAAATTCTAGGTTTTCTAAAAATGAAAATGGAGATTGTTGGATATTGATCTCATATTAAGTAGTTTCATTTATTTAGACTATCATATCCTAAATGGTGGAGTTATTAAATATCAGCAGAGTAGTGGTAGAAAACTATATATATATTGCATTCATTGATTTTAAAAGACTGCCATTTGTTGATATTCTCTATCTTAATTTCCAGAGTAGAAGCCTTATGCTGATCCTAATGTTTGCATATTATTTGTCAATATGGTGGATTTTCTCCATTTTGGTTTTTAGTATTACATTATCAATTTTTACTGACTTCCAGGAAGACCACAGCATATCGACAAACATGAGGAAATCTCACTATAATCACATTATTGTTCCTCATGTATATCTCAGCTCATAGATGCTGCAAGTCATGCAACTTCTACTCTTTAATGATTTGTATAGGAGAACTAATTGGGAACCTTCTGTTACTGTCACTATGACTGACCCACATTTGCACTCTCCAATGTATTTCTTTATAGGCAAATTATCTCTCATAACTCTATGCTACATTTCAGTTACTAATCCTAAAATGATTGTGAATTATCTGACAGGAAATAAATTGATTTCTCTCTGGCATGTGTCACTCAAATTTTCCTATTTCTCTTCTTTGGAATTAATGAGCTGTTCTTCCTTGTGGTGATATCTTATGATACTTTGTTTCCATTTGTTGCCCTCTGCACTATGGGCTCACCATTACCCATAGTGCAGCTGGTGGTTCATGGACAAGGGGTTGTCCTATTTCATTATTTACACAAGATACATGTTCAGACTCCTCTGCACAGTGTCAAAAGTCAACCATCAATATTTCAATGATGTGACTCAAATTTTGAGACACTCTTCTTCAGGTATTTGCTTTTCTGAATCTGTGATCATAGCTTTAAGCACATGCAAGGGCTTAATATGTTATACTTTATTATGTCATATATAACTACATTTTAAATGGTGCTTAGAATGCATTCTTTGGAAACCCATAATAAAGCCTTATTCAGCTGCATGCCACAGATGGCAATTCTACTTTTATTTATAATTTCTGGATTGGTTGCTCTCGTAGGTCTCATTGCATTTAAAGCATTTCTTAAAAATCATCTCAAAGCCATCTTCTACACTGTGTTGCACACATTTACAAACTCCCTCAACTATTTCCTATACAAGAAAGACTTTTACAATGCTCTAAGTAGAATGTTTAACAGATATTTTGTGAACACAAGCAAGGTTTTCTTTGATTATAAATACATATAAATAAAATTGGATAAATATATTTGATATATGTTTTTAAATTTGGATGTCCTCCTGTAAGATGCCTAGAGTTTTTTTGTCTGAATCTTTTTTGTTATGTACAAGTGACACTGAGCTATAATACTCTATCTTAGTTTTCCATGCTCAATTCAATATTTGTGAAATTTGTTTACCATTCTGGAAAATTCTGTCTATATTCTTAAAATTAAAATATTTGAAATAATCTTTTTTTAGGCAAGGGAGTAAAGAGTTTATTAAGAAACAGGAAAAAAGCACACAATCTGAGACATAGATTGTGGGCATGCTGCAGGGTAAGACATGCACATGAGGCTCCAGGTTAAGTCTTTTAAGACCTTTCCTCCTCCCCTTTCCTAATTTTGGGGTAGGACCCCAGCTGTTTGCTGAACTGATTGGTTGCATTACAATGTCCACCTGTTAGCTCTCACACGGGACTAATGGGAGGCCTGTTGTTTGGGGGAGCAGATGTAGTTAAGTGGTTGAACTCTTGCCTCCCTTGTATGAGGCCCCAGATTCAATCTCTAGTACTGACTTCAAAAAATACATCAGACACTTTGGTTTTAGGGTAGTGGATGTATATCAGTGGTTGAGTTCCTGCTTCCCATGTATGAGATCCTGGGTTCAATCCCAAGTACCTCCTAAATAATAATAATAATAATAATAATAATAATAATAATGAAATCCCTTGGAAAATTTTTTAAAAGGATGAAATGAATGTTTAATGCTTGAAATTATGCCTATAGACACATACATAATTCCATCTAGGAGTTTATCTCTCTTTACTGTGTAATATATTGTTCTCATAGCATAATACAGATGTAGAATAATGCTTTATCTTTTTGAATATGTTAATTAGAAGTATTACAATGTCCAATTGTCTCTTTATATTTGTGGTCATTTAAAACAAGTTCTTTCTCATTAAAAAACTCACTTTCTGTCAATGCTTTGTAGTCATTATTTTTCTGTTGAATAAAATTTATTTTTTATTTGTATTACTCAGATCCTCTATGTTCCAGCTACTTTGGCTGTGACATTTTAGAAAATGAGTTAAAGCTCCCCCTACTCTTGTGTTCTCATCACTTTCTCCGTAACATTTAAACAGATATTGCTCATAAGTATTGACATCATGTTATTTAACCTATAAATGTCCCAGAATACTATATCATAATTATGGCTTCTCATTTTTAATAAATAATAAGTATCTTTGCTTTAATTAATGTTTATTTTAAATGTTGCTCTTTTTTTGTATTACTATTACACTCTTTATTTTACTCAAAGTTTGATTTTTATCTTGTATGCTTTTATTAGAGACATTATAGGTTTAGAGACAATCATGCATAAAATACAGAGTTCCCATATACCTCCCTATTATTAGCACTTTGCCTTAATGTGGTACATTTTTTACTATTGATAGAACCACATTTTTATGATTGTTTTATTAACTATATCCAGTGATTTAACTTAGGGTTCATTGTTTGTGTAGTCCAGTTTCATAGATATTTTTATTTTTTTTATTCTATTACTCTATAAAAAACCTAAAATTTATTTTTTAACTACATTCACATATATAATTCAGTGTTAATTATGTTCACAAGGTTGTGTTACAATCACCACCATTCAGTACCAAACTTTACAACCAACCAAATAGAAACTCTGTACAACTTTAGAATTAACACCTCATTCCTTTTCTCTACCTTGTCCCCTGGTAATCTATATTTTAGTTTCTCATTCTATGAGTTTGCTTATTCTAATTATTTCATATCAGTGAGGTCATACAATATTTGTCCTTTTGTCCTGGATTATTTCACTCAACATGATGTCTTCAAGGCTTATCCATGTTGTTGCATGAATCAGAACTTCATTCCTTTTAATGACTCAATAATATTCCATTCTATGCATATATCACATTTTATTTATCCATTCATTGATTGATAGAAACTAGAGTTGCTTCATCTTTTGGTAATTGCAAATAATGCTGCTATGAACATTGGTGGGCAAATTTATGTTCAATCCCCTGCTTTCAATGCTTTAAGTGTATACCTAGAAGTGGGAATGCAGGAACTGCCAAACAGTCTTCCACAGTGGCTGCATCATTTTACATTCCCACCAACAAGGAATGAATGTTCCTATTTCTCAACATCATCTCCAATATTCCTTAAGTTCTCCAAACTGCCTGGGGTAAAGGTGGCAGAGAAATCTTCAAGTCAGTAACCTTTCCCTAAACTATGCAAAAGAGTTAAAGGGCTGCATTAAAGAGACAAATGCTGAATTAAGGAAACAAAGCTTAAAAAGCCTTAGAATTGTCCCTGGCATCCTTGGTAGCTCATCCCTAACCACTTTACAGCAAAGGGTGTAGTGTGCTGGCTTTCCAATGTGGGTACCTTGTTCCAGAGGGAATAATATGACCCCTGTGTGTATACTGGGGTGCATGTACGTCACTGCAAACTATCATTTGGAAATCTGAGAGACTGAGGAGAGGAACATGTCTCGGGTACAACTTCCAATACTCCCTGAAGGCAGAGAAACTGCTTGCAGATAATTAGGATAGCCTGGGAAAAAATTTAAGTAATATAAATTAGATTCATGAATAGAGGCTGTTCAAACAACTTTGGTTTCATAGCATAGAGCTGTAGTTAACACACAAAGACTATTAATCATGACTTAGTACTTAGTCTTCACAGGACATGAATGTTCACTCAAGCATAACAAAGCCAAATTATAATGATACAATCCCACAATATTTTCAAAGTAGGTTGTATCATTTAATACTCATATGTGAGTATTACATACAATGTGTGAGAATTGTCTTTGCTGACATTGCACATTAATATTTAAATATTTTCTGGTGTATTGAGTGCATATATATAAATACATACTTGATTATGATTTTATGTTTTACTATGCTTCAATAATACTATAGATATACTCATCTGTTAAATTCCTATCTACAGTATATGTGACAGATATATTCACTCAGTTTGTTACATAGAAATTTGTGTCCTTCTATATCTTTCAAAAAAGAGAAATTTACTATTCAAAGATCATGAAATTTATCATTGGACACTGATATCCTGAAGAAAATCTCCTTTGTATACCTTTATAGTAATTATAGTTCTGACTTTTCTTTATGCTCATTTAATCTACATCAATTGTGTATGGTGTTAGCTATGTGTGAAATTTTATTTTATCCAATATTATTATCCAATTACACAAGTACGATTTTCTGAAAAGTACATAGTACTGTTACTCTATTATCACACATTACCCCAGCCATATATCACATGCCTGTAGCCATGCCCTTTATTCTCTTGCAGTGGCTCTTTGTTTATTTCTATACTCACAACACATCAATTCAAATGAATTAAAAATGATTGTTTTTTAATTCAGGGAAATTTGCACATTTGAGTGTGTCAAGAGATGAACCCAGTAGAGAGATCTGAGCTGTGATGCCAGGTGTCAAGGTAGCATATTAAAATAATCAAAGCAAAAAAGTGAGTAAACTGTGCAGACATACATTATCCTTACTGTGATAATGTATGCAAGGTTTTATACCTAGGAAACATGTTGACTCATCCCTGTTCCATTTCACCAGGTGAGGATCAGATGAATCAGCATAGATTTGGGGATCATCTCACTATTGAGGGTCCCCAAACAAAGGGCTCCTGTTGTTTTACGGACCCAGAACCTAGGGCAGGATGGGGTGTCTAAATGTGCAAAACTACTTACTACTGTGTCTTAGCAAAGAAAGTATTATCAAATTCTACAGCTCTCCTTCTTCCCCTTAAGGAGTAGTCAAGTAAGCAAACCAAGGAAGGCCTTGTTTATAAGCCCCTGATAGGGAGGCCTCCAAATGGAGGCATCTGTCCTAGGAATGCAGCTATGAACATCAGCATGACCAGCCAAGGGGGTCTGAATCTTTGACTACAATTCTATTCAAAGACTGCAATTCACTGGCTGTGTAACAAGTCTATGTGGGGAGAGCAGCCTTTATCCTATGTGGTATTTCAGAAGTCTTTTTAATTTCCTATGGCCAGGAGGGAAAAATTCATTCCCTTGTGCTTCTTCATGTGACAGGTTGTTCTTTTACTTTTTGGTGTGTCTCATTTAATAATAAAAATTGATGTATATACCAATCTTTAATCCTCTCTTCTAGATATTTTTCCCCCCAGGAGAGGTGTATTCAACAAAAACAAAAACATTTTTATAGGAAACCATTTTATTCAAATTTAACCAGAAAGAATATATTTAAGAATTGGTCAGGAGACCAATTGTTTTAGGTTGTTTTAGAGTTTTAATCCTTTTCATTTCATTTCATTTTTTAAAATTTTATTTTTAAAGAAAAATTAGATTACATAAATGTTACATAAAAATAAAACTATATAGGGAAATTCCCATACACCCCACCCACCTCCCCATCCCCCACTTTCCCCAATAAACATCTTTCATTAGTGTGGCAAATTTGTTACAATTGATGAACACAGACTGAAGCATTGCTACTAACCATGGTCTGTAGTTTACATTATAGCTTACATTTTGCACCACACAATCTTATAGGTTTTGAAAGAAAGTGTAATGGCCTGTATCCATCATTGCTATGTCATGCAGGACAAGTCCAAAGTCCCCAAAATTCCCCATTTGCACCAATTCTTCCCCTTTCCTCCCTTCAAGTCCTCTGGTGGCCACTGCCTTAATACAAATGTTACAAATTCTTCCATTGCAAGAATAATAATGTCTACTTAAGTCCATAGATGTTTTGCCTCCTTATGTTTTGTCATTCCTCAAAGATGAGGATTTTGGAATGGTGATGCCCACTCTGGTTCACATTGAGAGGGGACTTAGATCCCATGGGGCATATGGATGGAAATGTCTTGCTTGCTGTTGTAGATACTTTCTGTTTTGGGGATGGGTGTTGCCCATTTTTATATTTTTGTTAGCTATCCTGGGAGGTTCCAATGAACAGGAGAGTGGGTGTTGCAATTCTGCTGAGATTCAGGGCTTAACCAGCAAATGAATAGACTGAAGATTTAAGTCTCTGTGACATATATGTAATGAATATAGTGCTAAATATAGGTTCAAATAAAAAGGGCAGAATAATGATATGTAGGCAAATTATAAATGAATATAACTCTGTTTCATTGGGGAACATATATTCCAAGATAAGGCCCACTGGAAGTGTGCCAAATTCCTGAGATTGTCTGCCCTGCCTAGAGTGTCTAGGTGTCTCTAGAGCCCTCAGGAGACTCTTGGTTGAGGTATTATTTACTGTAGTGGTCAATGATATCCTCCTTAGACATACATAAGTTTAAGCTCTGGAATGACTTTCTCATGCACTTTGAAAATTCTTGGCCATAAAAACTCATTTGTATTTAATATTTCCCCTTTTATTCAAGGTATTTTTACAAATGAATCATTAGCTGAAGCTTGGTAATAATCCTTCAGTGCCAGGGAGGCTCATCCCCTGGAATCACATCCCATGCTAGGGGGCAGGTAGTGAGTTTATACACTGAGCTTGGCTTCGAGAGAAGCTACATTTGAACAACAAGGAGGCTTTCAGTAGCTAACTCTTAAACAATACATAATAATATGCTAAGTTTCTATTTCAGAAGAACAAAGTTCATAAGTACAACATTCAATAAAAAAGACCTAGCATATTGGTCTGTCGTCTTTCAGTAGGCAGGGGCCATATACTTGGGGGGTTCTTTCTGTTCTAGTAGAGGATATAACAGGACTTCCCAGGATGGGAATTCAATATTCTTTTGGGTATTGTGTGAGTCTCCACCCAATGAATGGACACTCCATGATCACTTGAATATATTTGTATGCCATAGAGGTGTGTCAACATGTACCCTTCCCCTCACATACCCCATCACTGACACCCCACACCAGTGATGCCCCTACCATAGTTATGACCCACTGCAATCCAAAATCTCTCCCCTTCAAAAAAGCCAGAAAACTCAGTAGATAAATATAATAAGAAAATAAAATAATAATAAAATGAAATAAAATACAAAAGTTAAAAAAAATCCTTTGGGTCTTTCATGACTGTAGGCTTTGTTATCTTTTATGAACAGTGATAATTTCTTCCATGTTTTCCTAGTGTCTTACTTTTTTCTCTTTATTTTCCAAGAAGCTTTAAGTTACAGAAATACCAAGTAGAAAATATAAAGGGTTCCCATAAACCCAAATCCCTCCCACTCTCCCACTCTCCCATATTAATAACATCTTAAATGAGTATGGTACATTTGTTACAATTGTACCAATATTGAAATATTGCTATTGAGCATGGTTGATGGTTTACATTATAGCTTACATTTTGCATTGTACACTTTTGTAAGTTTTGACAAAACTTGTAATGGAATGTATTCATCATTGCAAGATAATGTAGAACAATTCCAACGCACTAAAAATGCCCTGCGATCCATCTACTCTATTCTTCCATTTCCCTATCCACAGAAACCATGGTAACCACTAAGTTTCAATTTTTGAAGGATAAGGTTCATAGTTATATGCAATACTCTTGAGGGATTGTTATATTGGACAGTTTTCTTTTTCTAGGCACTGTGTTCTCAAGAGATTCTTGTTCCTCTAATTGAGAACATAGAGGTACTCCCCAGGATGAGAGTTTAATATTTTGTTTATTGTGTGGGTCTCCATCACTGAGATAACACATTATGGCAAGATACTTTTTTTTTTATTCCACAGAAGCATGATCCAGGTACACCCTATCTTACATATCCCTTCACCCCTGATGTCCTGCCTCAGTAACCCTGCTCTGCCATTTTGCCAAAAGAATATTAACACAATTTCAGATTTAACCTCAGACATACCACTCTACAGAGTTCACCTGTTTCTTCCTGCAGTACTCTACTCAGTTCCAGGAAGAGACCAACCCAACCCTCCACCCTACTCCCCCTCACATTACAGAGCGGTTGAACCCAATCACATCACTGCACTGTTATTACCCATGTCCAATGCCTAACAACTCCTTTCTGCTTTATCGTAGGGTTTGCCCAGATAGAGCAACAACTCACAATACTCTATTACCTTTCTGTTTCCTGGTAGCCTATCTTCCAGATTCTATTTCTATGAATCTGCTCAATTTGCTTGAGTCCTATCAGCGAGGGTATAAAATCTTTCACTTTAAGTGACTGGCTTACTTCATTCAACATAACGTCTTCAAGATTGATCAATGTAGTCCCATGTGTTAGTACTTCATTCTTTCTTACAGCTGAATAATATTCCAAAGTATGTATATACGACAATTTGCTTATCCATTCTTCTGTTAATGGATACTTTGGGTGCTCTTAACTTTTGGCAATAGTGAATAATGCTGCTATGAACATGGGTGTGCATATAACTTCTTAGGTCCCTGCTTTCAATTCTTCTGGGTATATAACCAGAAGTGGGATTGTTGGATCATATGGCATTTCTATCTTCCTGAGGACCTATCAAATTTCCTCCAAAATGACTACACCATTCTACATTCCCACCTGCAATGGATAAGTACTCCCTTTCCTCCACATCCTCTCCAACACTTGTAGTTGTATGATTTTTTAATAGCTGCCAGTCAAATAGGTATAAGATGATATTTCATTTTAGTTTTGATTTGCATTCCCCTGATAGCAAGTTATGTTGAGCATCTTTTCATGTGCATCTTAGCCATTTGTATTTCTTCTTTGGAGAAGTATCTATTCAAACTCTTGCCCAATTTTTAATGGATTGTCAATTTAATTTCAAGATGTAGGTTTTTTATATATGCTGGATATAAGGCCATCATTGCATAAATGGTTCCCAAGTATTGTCTCCCATTCAGTAGCGTGCTTTTTCACTTTCTTGACAAATTTCTTTGAAGCACATAAATTTTTAATTTTGAGGATATCCCATTTATCTATTGTTTCTTTGGCTGCTTGTGTTTTTGGTGTAAAGTTTGTGAAAACATTTCTTACTACAAGATCTTGTAGATGCTTCCTTACAATATCTCGTAAGAGCTTTATTGTCTTGGCTCTTATATTTATGTCTTTGATCCCTCTTGAGTTAATTTTGAATAGTGCATGAGATGATGGCTCTCTCTCATTCTTTTGGATACGGATATCTATTCTTAAAGTGCCATTTTTGAAGAGGTCATTCTGTCCCAGATGAGAGGGCTTGGTGGACTTGTCAGTTATCAGTTGGCCATATATGCAAGGATCTATATCAGAACACTCAATTAAGTTCCATTGGTTTATATGTGTATCTGTGTCCCAATACCAGGCAATTTTCACCACTTTAGCTTTGTAGGGTGCTTTATATTTAAGTAGCATGATTCCTCCAATTTTCTTTTTTCTTTTTCAAAGCTTTTGGTTATTTGGGGGCCCTTGCCCTTCTAAATAAATTTTATAATTACATTTTCCAATCAGTAAAAATGTTATTGCATTAAATTTGAAAATCAATTAGGTTAGGAAAGTCATCTGAGTGATGTTTAGTCTTTTAATCCATGTATGTGTAATATAGTTCCATTTATTTAGGTCTTCTTTGATTTCCTTTAATGATGGTGTGTAATTTTCTGTGTACAAGTACTTTACAGGTGTAGTTAAGTGTGTTCCTTGATATTTGATTTTTATAGTTTCTTTTCTACATTTTTTAATAGACACTTAAATTACATAAATGTTACACAAAAACTATAGGGATTCCCCACTCCCCACACCTCCCACACTCTCCCACATAAACATCCCACACAGGTTTGGCACATTCATTGCAATTGATAAAAACATCCTTGGGCTTTGCCATTAAGCATGGACCATAGTTCACATTGTAGTCTACTCTCTCTCCCACACAGTTCTACATGTTATGTGATGATATAAAATGGCCTTTATCTATTGTTGCAGAGTCATTCAGGATGATTCCCAAGTCGCAAGAAAGTCCCTGTATTACAACTGTTTTTCCCTCTCCCTGCCCCCAGAGCCTCTAGTAGCCACTGGCTCCACATCAATGTTGTAATTTCTTCCATTGCTAGAATCACAATATGTCTATAGTAGAATACCTGTAAGTCTAGTCTAGTCCATAGTTCTTTCTCCAATCCTGAGGATTCTGAGATGGTGATGTCCACTCCATGTCAAAATGAGAATAGCCTTATATCCCATGGGGAAGATGGATAGGACTATCTTGCTTGCAGTTGCAGACTCTCTGTTCCTTGAAATGATTGTTGTCCATCATCATCTCCTTGTTAGTTGTCCTGGGTGAGTCCCATGAGCTGTAGAGTAGGTGTTGCAACTCCACTGAGGTTCCGGGCCCAGCTGTCACATAGACCACCTAAAGACTCAAGTCTCTTGGACGTACACTTACAAACTCCAGCACCCAGAATAGGTTTAAATAATAGGGACAGATAAGAAATATTTAGAGAAGACATAATTGAGTCCAACTCTGTCACTTTCAAGAGCACAAACTCCATAGTAGGGGTCTATGTCATGGCACCAAACTCTAGAACTATCTGCCCCGACCATAGGACCTGGGTGTCTCCAGAGACCTCAGGAGCCCCACTGTTTGGTATAGTAGCCAATTTAGCAGTCTATGAGATCCTGCTGAGATGTGCATAAGCATTACCAATGGAATGACCCCCCAACTCACTCTGAAGTCTCTTAGCCACAAAAAAATCATTTGTCTTTACATTTGCCCCCTTTAATTTGAGGTCTTTTTCCAGTTGTATTGCTAGTTGGTGCTTGTTAGTAATCCTTTGGTGCCAGGGAGGCTCATTGCTGGGAGTTATGTCTCAAACTGTGGGAAGATAATGCATTTATATCCTGAGATTGGCATAGAAAGAGGCCACATTTGAGCAACAAGGAGGATTTCAGGAAGCAACTCTTAGTCACTGCACAACAATAGGCTAAGTTTCCATTTCAAGAGCAATGGCTCATAAGCATAGTCTTCAATATCAAGGGCCCATCAATAAATAATCCTCCTTTGTCAGTCATTGCCCCTGTACTTGGGGGCCTGTTGCTTCTCCAATAGATAATGTGGCAGAGCTCTCTATGATGAGAATGCAATATTCTCTCGGTTATTGTGTGAGTGTCCACCAACTGTGACAATGCCCCATGAACATTTGAACATTTTAATGTACTATATATGTATGCCCAGGTGAGCTTCCTCCCATATATCCCCCATTACTGACACCCCATACCAATGATCATCCCCTGCCTCAGTTGTAATCCTTAAATTATGCAAAGCTTCTTCAAAAATGAAGCCATTAAAATAGCCAAATGTAATTAATAGGAAAATGGAATAATAATGATAAGTTCAAATATAAGAAATATACTTTTAAAAAGTTAAAAGCACTAAAAATTGAATAAAATTAGAAGAGTGGGGTATTAAAAAATGACAAATATATATTTTTTTAATTGACATATTGCCTTTCATTGACGCTGTATCTCGTGTCCTGTCTGTATATTGGCATTTTCTTTCATTTATTCTCCAGTGTCTTACAATTTATCATTTAGTTTTCAAAGAAGTTTTAGGTCACAGTAAAGTTACATACAGAATACAGGGGCTTCTCATATGCCCCAAATCCTCCCCTTTTCCTCCTTCCCATATTAATACCTTTTTATATGTGGATGGTACAATTGTTATAATTGACATACACATAGTGAAACATAGCTACTAATCATTGTGAATGGTTTACATTATGGTTTACATTTTAGACTGTACACTTTTATAAATTTGGATGATGTTTAACATGGCCTGTGTCCATCATTGTAAAATCATGTAGAACGCTTCCATTGCCCACTAAATACCCCCTGTTTGATCTATTCTATTCCTACACCCAACCCTTGGAGCCCACGGTAACCTCCTGGCTTCACTCCTTGGATGTCAAGATTCATAGTTACATGCAACAATATTGAGGTCTTGACACACTGGTTTGTCCTCCCCTATTAGGAACCACCCATGCTCTTGAGAGACCCTCTCTTCTCTATTTGGAAAAAAAAAAAAAAAACAGTCTTCCCGAGTATGGGAGTCCAACTCTTTCTCGCTCATTATGTGGAACTCCACCCACTGATACAGCACATTATGACAACACATTATGACAACACATCCTCCCTAGAAGCCTGCTGCAGGTGTACCCTGTGCTGAAGCCTCCCTCACCCCCATCAAACACACTAAACCAGTAACCCTTCCTTGTCATATTGCCACAGGAGTGTTCCCAACTTTGTACTTTCAACCACATACCTGCATATCCCCAGCGTTCACCTGGTCCCTTGCTCAACCTTCCCACCAGTTCCCTGGCCATTCCAAACAACCCTCCCCAATCTCCCCACCTGTCAAACCTGCACCACCTAATCCAATTATATCATTACCCTCCTCTCATATCCCTTCAATACACAACTACACACTATCACCTTACCATAGATTTTTGTCAGTATGGATGTTAGCTCACACGTGTCTTTTCCCTTTCTATTTACTGTAAACCTGTCTTCCAGACAATATCTCTCTGAGTCTGCTCAATTTGTTTAATTCATGTCAGTGAGGTCATATATTGTTCATTGTTCAATGCCTGGCTTGCTTCACTCAACATAAGGCCCTCAAGGATTATCCATGTTATCCCAAGTCTTAGCACTGTATTCCTTCTTAGAGATGAATAACATTGCAATTTATGTATGTACCACATTTTGTTTATCCATTCATTTGCTGATGAGCATTTGGGTTGATTCCAACTCTTGATAATAGTGAATAATGCCACTATGAACATTGGTGTGCATATATCTGTTCATGTCTTTGCTTTTAATTCTTCTGGTTATGTACCCAGTAGTTGAATTGCTGGATCATATGGCAGTTCTATCGTTAGTTTTTTGAAGGACTGCTAAACTGTTCTCCAGAGTGGCTGGACCATTCTACATTCCCACCGCCACTGGATGAGGGTTCCCATTCTTTAACATCCTCTCCAACACTTATAGTCCTCTGTTTTTTCAATAGCCAACAGTCTAATGGGCGTAAGATGATATCTCATTGTAGTTTTGATTTGCATTTTTCTAATAGCTATGATATTGAGTATCTTTCATGTGCTTTTTAGACATTTGTATTTCCTCTTTGGAGAAGTGTTTTCAGGTTGCTTGCCCATTTTTTAAGCAGGTTGTCTTTTTGTTTTCTATGTGTAGAATTTCTTTATATATACTGGATATTAGGCTCCTATCAGATATAAGGTTGCTAAATATTTGCTCCCATTGTGTAGGCTGCCTTTTTACTTTCTTGATAATATCCTTTGAGGTGCAACATTTTTTAATTTTGAGGAGGTACCATTTATCTATTGTTTCTTTGGCTGTTTGAGTTTTTGCTGTAAAGTTTATGAAAACATTTCCTACTACAAGATATTGTAGATGCTTCCCTACAATATGTTCTAGGAACTTTATTGACTTGACTCTTATATTTAGGTCATTGATCCATTTTGAGTTGATTTTTGTACAAGGTGTGAGATGGTGTGACTCTCTTATTCTTTTGGATATGAATATCCAGTTCTCCAAGCACCATTTGTTAAAGAGGCCATTCTCTCTTAGTTCAGTGAGCTTGGTGGCCTTGTCAAAGATTAGATGTCAGTATGTGTAAGGATATATATCAGAAATCTGAATTCTGTTCCATTGGTTGTATGTCTATCCTTATGCCAATAGCATGCAGTTTTGACCACTGTAGCTTTGCAGTATGTTTTTTTTTTTAATAATTATTTTTTTTTTATTTTTTAAAAGCTACTTTGATTACATAAATGTTACACAAAAATTAAAGGGATGCTCATATGCCCTACCTCCAACACCTCCCACAACATCCCACTAAACATCTTTCATTAGTTTGGCACATCAGCAGCAATGGATATACACATCCTGGGGCTTTGCCACTAAGTATGGACCATAGTTCACATTGTAGACCACACTCTCTCCCACACAGTTCTTCATGATATATGCTAATATAAAATGGCCTATATCTGTCATTGCAATGTCACTCAGGATAATTCCCAAGTCCCAAAAAAGCCCCTGTATTACAACTGCTTTTCCCTCTTCCTGCCCCAATGTGTTCAATGGCCACTGGCTCCACATTGATGTTGTAATGTTTTCCATTTCTTGAAACACAATATGTCTTAATAGAATACCAGTAAGTCCATTCTAGGCCATAGCTCTTCCCCCAATCCTGAAGATTCTAGGTTGGTGATGTCCACTCCACTTCCAAGTGAGAGGAGGCTTATATCCCATGGATAAGATGGATGGGACTAACCTGCCTGCAGCTGCAGACTCTCTCCATTCCCTGGGATGGCCATTGTCCATCATCATCTCCCTGACAGGTGTTCTGGGCAAGTCCATTGTGCTGTAGAGTAAGAGTTGCAGCTCCACCAAGATTCTGGGGCCAGCTGGCACATGGACAGCCCAAAGACTCCAGTCTCTGGAAGTACACCTACGAACCCCAGCACCACATAGAGGTTTGAATAGAAGGGACAGAAGGACCATGTGCAGGGAGGACATATTTAAGTCCAACTCTGTCACTCTCAGGAGAACAGACTCCAAAGTAGGGCCCACTGATAAGGCACCAAACTCTGGAGCTATCCACCTTTATATAAGACCTGGATGCCTCAGACCCCTCAGGAGCCCCTCTATTTGGGTGATATCCACATTGGAAGCCTACGAGGTCCTACTGAGATGTGCATAAACAATACCTCTGGGATGACCTCCTGACTCACATTGAAGTCTCTTAGCCATATGTAATCATTTTTCTTTACCATTTCCCCCTTTTATTTGAGGTCTTTTTCCAGACGTATTGCCAGCTGGCATTTGGTAGTTAACCCTCATTGCCAGGGAGGCTCATGCCTGGGAGTCATGTCCCATGCTGGGAGGAAGGCAATGCATCCATATGCTAAGTTTGGCTTAAAGAGAGGCCAAATTTGAGCAAAATGAGGCTCTCAGGAGGCAACCCTTAGGCACCCCATAACAATAGGCTAAGTTTCAATTTCAAGAACAAAGACTCATAAAGCTAATCATCAATAAAAAGAGCCCATCCATGGATCATCCTCCTTTGCCAGACACTTCCCCTGCACTTGGGGGACTGTTGCTACTCCCATGGAGAATGTAGCAGAGCTCTCGAGGATGGGAATTCAGTATTCTCTCATTTATGGAGTGATTCTCCACCCACTATGACCATGTCCCGTGATCATTTCAACAATTTTATATACCTTTTATGTATGTTCAGGTGAACTTCCTCCCATGCACCCCTCTCATCCCTGTCACCCCCCACCAATGATCCTCTCCCGCCCCAGTTGTAACTCTTCTTGAGCCAAAGCTTCCTTAAAGATGAAGCCAATACAATAGCCAAATACAATTAATAGAAAAATGAAATAATAATGATAAGTTTGAATGTAAGAAATAAAATATATGAAAACTTAAAATAAAATAAAATTAAAGGATTGGGATATACAAAAAATGGGGAAAAAATTTTTTTTTACATTTTGCCTTTTATCACTACAATATCTGTTGTCCAGTCTGTACTGTGGCACCCACCCCCTCTCACTCCCCAGTGTCTCAATAATTTTCACTTAATTTTCAAATAACTTTTAGGTCACAGCAAAGTCACACACAGAACAAAGAGACTCTCATATACCCAACCTCCTTCCCTTTTCTTCATTCCATATTAAAACCTTTTTGTATCTGGATGGTAGCATTGTTATAACTGTTGTACTGATAGTGAAACATAGCTATGAAACATTGTCAAAGGTTTACACTATGGTTTACATTTTAGACCATACAGTTTTATAAATTTTGATGATATTTATCATGCCCTAGGTCCATCACTGTAAGGTAATGAAAAACATTTCCACTGACCATTATACTCCCTGTTTTATCTATTCTGTTCCTCCCTCCCCATCCCCCCGGGGTCGACGATGACACCCTGGCTTGACTCATTGGATGACAATATTCATAGTTATATGCAGCAAGAGGTCTTGACACACTGGTTTGTCCTCCACTATTAGGAACCGCCCTTGCTCATAAGACACACCCACTTGTCTGTTTCTGAGCGAATTGGTCCTCCCAAAGATGGGAGTCCATCTCCTTCCCACTCATTGTGTGGGTCTCCACCCACTGATACAACACATTATGATAAAATGACCACTCACACACTCCCTAGAAACCTGCTCCAGATGCACCCTGTCCTGAATGCCCCCCCCCAACAAATACCTTAAATGAGTGAATCTTCCTTGCTTTATTGCCATAAGAGCATTCCCACCTCTGTACATTCAACCTCATACCCACAAATCCCAAGTGTTCACCTGGTCCCTCTCCCATCTCTCCCCCCAGTATCCTGGGTATTCTAACCCACCTTTCCCAATCTACCCACCTGTCATTCTTGCAGCACCAAACCCAATAATATCACTACCCACCTGTCCTATCCCTTCAATATGCAAATACACTCTAACCCTTTACCATAGATTATGTCCGTATGGGTGATGGCTCACAACTTTCTCTTCTCTTTCTCTTTCTTGTAAACCTATCTTTCAGACAATAGTTCTCAGAGACTGCTCAATTTCCTTAATTCATATCAGTGAGGTCATGTAGGGTTCATCCTTCAATGCTTGGCTTGTTTCACTCAACATAAGGTCTTCAAGATTCATCCATGTTATTCCGTGTCTTAGCACTTTATTCCTTCTTACAGTATGTTTTAAAGTCAGGTAGTGTGACACCTCCAATTTCCTTTTTCATTTTCAATATGTCTTTGACTATTCAGGCCTCTTATTCTTCTAAATAAATTTTGTAGTTAGTTTTTACAATTCATTAAAAAATGCTGTTTTGATTTTTATTGGAATTGCATTAAATCTGTAGATTAGTTTGGGTAATATAGACAACTTAATGATGTTTAGTCCTCCTGTCCATGAACAGGGAATATTGTCCCATCTATTTAAGTCTTCTTTGATTTCCTTTAACAGTGTTGTGTATCTTTCTGAATATAAGTCTTTTAAATCTTTAGTTAAATTTATTCCTAGGTTTTTTATTCTTTTAGTTACTATTGTAAAAAGTATTTTTTCCATGATTTCCTCATTAGACTGCTTATTATTGGTGTAGAGAAATGCTATTGATTTTTGGGAATTGATATTATAGCCTGGGACTTTATTGGACTCATTTCAAAGATCTAAAAACTTTGTTGTAGATTTCGCAGGGCTTTCTATATATATTATCATGTTTTCTGCAAATAGTGAAATTTTTACTTCTTTCTTTCTAATTTGGATGCGTTTTATATCTTGTTCTTGCCTCAGTTCTTGAGAAAGCAATTCTAATGCAATGTTAAATAGGAGCAGTGATAGTGGACATCTTTGCCTTGTTCCCAGTCTTAGAGGGAAAGCTTTTAGAATTTCACCATTGAAGATGATGTTAGCTGTGGATTTTTCATAAATACCCTTTATCATGTTCAGAAAGTTTCTTCTATTCCTATCTTTTGCAGCATTTTTATCAGGAAAGGGTGATGAATTTTGTCAAATGCTTTTTCTGTATATATAGAGATGATATTGCAATATTTTTCTTTCAATCTGTTTATGTGGTGTATTACATTGTTGATTTTCTTTTGTTGAACCATCCTTGCATACCGGTATGAAGCCCACTTGGTCATGGTGTATAATTCATTTGATGTGTTGTTGAATGTGATTAGTGACTATTTTGTTGAGGATTTTGGCATCTAGGTTCACTAGAGAGACTGGTCTGTAACTTCTCTTTCTTTTGGCATTTTTGTTTGGCTAAGGTTTAAGGGTAATGTTGGCCTCATAGAATGAGTTAGGCAATGTTCCTTCTCCTTCTATTTTTTGGAAGAGTTTAAGCAGGATTTGTTTTAGTCCTTTCCGGAAAGTATGGGAGAATTCACCTATGAAGCTGTCTGGTCCTGGGCTTTTCTTAGTTGGGAGGTTTTTGATGACTGAGTTTATCTCTTTACTTGTAATTGATCTGCTGAGTTCATCAATTAATTCTTTTGTCAAAGTAGGCTACTTGTGAGTTTCTAGAAATTTGTCCATTTCCTTTAAATTGTCATTCTTGTTGGCATAATATTTTTCAAAGTATCATCTTATGATACTCTTTATTTCCGTGGGATCATTGATGATATCCCCTTCCTTATTTCTTATTTTCTGTTTTGCATATTCTCTCTTTTTTTCTTTGTCAGTCTGGCTAAAGGTTTGTCAATTTTATTTATCTTTTTGAGGAACCAGCTTTTGACTCTGTTTATTTTTTCTAGTGCTTTCTTATTTTCTATTTCATTTAGTTCTGCTCTAATCCTTGTTATTTCCTTCTTTCTACTTCCTTTGGGGTTAATTTGTTGTTGCTTTTCCAATTTCTCCAGGTGTATGGTTTTGTCTTTGATTTTAGCTCTTTCTTACTTTTTGATATATGTATTTAGGGCTATTAATTTCCATCTCAGTACAGCTTTTTCTGCATTCCACAGGTTTTGATATGTTTTGTTGTCATTTTCATTCTTTTCAAGGTAGTTACTGATTTCTTTTCAGATTTCTCCTTCACCCACTGTTTGTCTAAGAGTTTGTTATCTAACTTCCATATATTTCTGTCTAATCTGGTTCTCTGGACCTTTCTGATTTCCAAATTCATTCCAATGTGGTCAGAGAAATTACTTTGTATAAACTCAATCTTAATTAATTCCTTGAGATTTTTTCTGTGGCCTAGCATGTAGTCTACCTTGGAGCATGTTCCACGTGCACTCGAAAAGTACGTTTATCACACTGTATTTGGAATGTAGTTTTCTGTATATATCTAGTAGATCCAGATCCTCTAGTGTACTAAACAAAATCTTTGTTTCTTTATTGATCCTTTTTCAAGATGTTCTGTCTAATGATCATAATGGTGCATTAAAGTCTCCCATTATAATTGTAGAGGCATTTATTTCTCCATTAATTTCTCCAGTGTTTGCCTCCTATATTTTGAGGCATCCCTGTTAGGTGCATAAATGTTTATAATTGTTCTTTCTTCTTGAAAGATTACTAATATACAGTGTACAGCTGTGTCATTTACAATAGTTTTAAATATAATCATTTTGCATTTAAAGTCTATTTTGTCCAATATTAGTAAATCTACTCCCCCTCATTTTTGTTATTGTTTGCTTGTAAGTTTGTTTTCCAGCCATTCACTTTCAGCCTTCTTGAATTCCTGAGTCTAAGATAAGTTTCTTGTAGACAACATACAGATGGGTCATATTTCCTTATCCATTCTGCCAATCTGTGTCTCTGGAAGGGTGAGTTTAATCCATTAATCTTCAGTGTCATTACTCTCAAGGAATTACTTATATTAGCCATATTTTTATAAGGTTTATGTACGTCATATGCTGTTTTCATTTCTCTTTTTGTCTATTCAGTTGTTCTTAAACTCTCCTCCAGCTCTCTCTCTCCTGTATTTTTCTTTCAACCTGCAGAATTCCTTTTAGTATTTCTTGAAGGGTAGATTTCTTATTGGCATACTCTCTTAATTTCTGTTTATCTGTGAATATTTTGAACTGTCCATCAGTTTTGACTGTCGGCTTTGCTGGATAGAGAATTCTTGGATCAAAGATGTTTTTCTTTTAATACTTTAACTATGTCATACCACTGCATTCTTGCCTCTATGGTTTTAGAAGAGAAATCAGTACTTAATCTTATTGAGCTTCCATTTTATGTGATGGTTCTCCTTTCTCTTGCTGCTTTCCATATTTTCTCTTTGTCCTGAGGATTGGACTGTTTGACGGGTGTATATCTTGGAGTAGGCCTGCTGGGATTTATTCTGTATAGGGTGTGCTGCATTTCTTGGACATGTACATCCATCTCCTTCAATCGGGTTGGGAAGTTTTCAGCCTTTATTTTCTACAATACTTATTCTGTCCCTTTCCTGTCTCTTCTACCCCTGGGATGCTTTTAATGCATATGTGCATTTTGTGTTGTCATTCAAATCTCTAAGTCCATGCTGGATTTTTTCTACCTTTTTATCTATCTGTTCTACTATCTGTTTGATTTCATATGTACTGTCTTCCTTATCACTAATTCTTTGCTCTGCCTTTTCAAGTCTACCTTTAAATGTTTCCAGTGTCTTTTTTATTTTTTGGTTTGTGCCATTCATCACTATCATATCCGTTAACTTTTTATATATGTTTACAATTTCTTCAGTATGTTCTCCCAGTGTCTTGTTAATGTCCTTAATCTCTTCCTTCACTTCATTAAGTTGGACCATGATATTTGTTTGGCTAACTTTGATTAGCTATTCAACATTCTGCAACTCTTCCTGGTTTTTAGTTTGTTCTTTGGACTGGACCATGTCTTCCCATTTCTTAGTATTTTTGCAATTTTTTGTTGCACTTTGGTCATCTTTTTAATTTGATGTGCTTATTCAGTTGATTAGCATCTCCTTTTACTCCAGGGTTTTATTTAAATGTTGTTTGTGTGTGTGTGTGTGTTAAGTTTTCTCTTTGACACTTTGTACTTTTTATTCTATTTCATTGTTGTTGTCTATGTTCCTTTGGAGGAAAAAATTAAGGTCAGAGAAAATGAAGGAGTAAGGAAAGTAAAAGGATAATAGTAATAATAACAGTAATTTTTAGAAGAGGATCCTTTTAAGACCTTGGAAAATGAATATTTAACTCATATAAGCAGTGTAGAATAAAAGGAATAAAAAAGTGGGGTACCAACAATGAAATGGGAAATCAGATAGAAAAAAATATATATAGACTGAATTAAAAGCCAAATAAGTTGATAAGAGACAGAAAGAGAAAAGAAAAAAGGAAAAGAAAAAAGTTAATAGAAGAAAGAAAATCAGATAGATGAAGTAGAAATAAAAACCAGAAAAATTGAGAACTAATCAAACAGAGATGGAATGTAAGAATAATAACAGAGAGCAGAAGAGAGAATGATGAGGAAGGAAAAGAGATAGCATTGGTATACAAAATCAGCATACACAGAAAAGGGGAAATCAAGGAAAGAAACACAATAAGCAAGAATCAAGGCAGCACCACCTTGAGGAGTTTTTCTTTTCACCCAGCTCCCTCCAGATCAATGTCCTGAAGCCTTCTACTCTGTAGGATCCCGAAACAGCTCACTTGGGCAGGATCTTTGCCCCACTCAACCTTTTTTTTTGAGAGAGAGATCTGCCTAAATTCCTTTGTAAGGAAAAAAATTAGGACCAGAGAAAAGGAATGAGATAGGAAGTCAAAAAGAATAATAACAATAGTAAAAGGTAGGAGAGCAAATATTCAAGAGCTAGGAAATTAAAAAATTAACATGAATAAGAAGCACAGAGGAACAAGATCAAGAAAGTGGAATAGAAGCAATGAAACAAGAAACAGAATAGAGAAAAAATATATAAAATAAATTAAAATGCTAGAATGGTGAGAAGAGGGGAAAAGAAAACACAAAAGAGAGAAAGGAAAAAATTAAGAAGAGAAAGCATATAGAGAAAAAGGGAGAGAGGGAGATATACAAACAAGAAAATTTGGAGAACAAATAATAGAGATGGAATGTCAGAACAACAGCGAAAAACAAAAGATATAAAGATGAAGGAGTGAAAAGAAATAACAGGTAGAATAGATCAGGAACCAAAAGAATAAAAGAAAAAAAAAAAGAAAGAAACAAGCAGAGAAAGAAAGAGAGGGAATACAAAACAAGCAAGAAACAAGACAGCAGCAATTCATTGTTTTTAAAAAGAGACAGAAGAAAAATAAATACACATGGAAAAACAGCCTTCTTTCTTAGACCCTTTAAAAGATCTTCTTAGGCTGCTTGTGTTCCTCAGCCAATCACCCTGCAGCCTGCCCTCTGCAGGTTTTGAACTGGATTTTAGTGAGTAAAGTAAGAGAAATAAAAGAAAATGAGCTTTTTTAAAAAAAAAAAAAGAGAGAGAGAGAGAGAGATTCAAGAAAATCTTTACAAAGAAAATGTCTATAAGTTCTCTGTCATAAAGTTTCAGCTGGATACCTGTTAATCTGGTGGATCTCTTCTCAAGGAATAGCCAGGAATTGAACCAGGGACCTCATATATGCTATGCAGGGATCATTCCATTGAACTACTATGAGTCCTTGGGTTGATTTGCCTTTCTGAAGGCTATCTACTCATTTTCCTTTGGGCAGGTTAGATTCCCTGCAGTCAGCTGGATTGCTGCTGATTGCTACCTGTCTCTGCCTCTTCACTGATGAAATTCCTCTCTTACCTAGGTGGCTGGGTGTGACTGCTGGCCTGAGGCAATCCTTTCCCATCTCCCTGTCCAGTCAGGGTCCTTTCTGATATTCAAGGGGTGTCTAGCTGGCTAAATTCACCACAAAAAAATCACTCTGCCCTCTCCCATTCCCCTCTTCCTTGCAGGGAATCTGCTCTCACGGTACCATTTGGAGAAGGGAGCTAGGGTCTCCACCTAGTCTCTCCACCCTGAGGGCCAGGTATCTGTGCCCCTTCCAGCCACTGAGGTAAGCAACTGCCAATTATTCCTTGCTTCCTTATCTGTCCAGTACCCTCCTAGATGACTCAGAGCACCTTCCCATGGAGGTAGATGTCTGCTCTACTCTCAGTTACATACAATTCACCAGGAGTTTTACTCTCACCTAATATCCCAGGTGTGATGGAGGGGAGCCCTTCCCAGCAACTGAGAGGTTTAATAACTCATGGTTACTTGTTTTGGCTTCTTTGTGTCTCTGACCCTGGGACTTGGTAAACAGTGTCCTGGTGTGCTGTGCCCCAAAGCAGGTTCCCATGGAAGCCTCTAGCTTTTTCTTTGCTATTTTAATAAGAACTAACAATTATATGTCTAACCCATCAGCCGTGTTCCCACAATCCCACCTCTTCCCATTTTAGTTTCTATTCTATAGGAATTTTCTTCTTGATTTCCTCCTCAGACTGCTCATTGTTGGTATACAGAAATGCAACCAATTTTTGCATTTTTATCTTATATCCTGCCACTTTGCTGATCTCATTTATCAACCATAGAAACTTTATTGTAGATTTTTCTGGGCTTTCTATGTATAGGACCATGTCACCTGCAATGAGTGAAAATTTTACTTCTAACTTTAAAATTATGATGTCTTCTATACAATTTTCTTGCCTAAATGCTTGAGGTAGTACTTCTAACACAATGATAAATAAAAGCAGTGATAATGGGCATCCTTTTCTTATTCCAGATTTTAGAGGGAAAGTGTTCAGCATTTTACCTTTGAATATGATGTTAGCTCTGGCATTTCAAATATATCCCTTCTCAAGTTGAGGAAATTTCTTCCTAATATTATCTTTCAAATTGTTTTTATCAGGAAAGTTTGATATGGTTTGTCAAATGCCTTGTTTTTGCATCAATAAAGATGATCATGTGATTTTTTTCCTGTGAATCTGTTCATGTGATGCAAAATATTGTTTGATTTTCTTATTTTAAACCATGCTTTCATACCAAGGATGAAATCCTTTTGGTCATGGTATATAATTTATTTGATGTGTGGTTGAATACATTCAGCAAGTATTTTCTTGAGGATTTTGGCATCCAGGTTCATTTAGAGATTGATGTTTAGTTTTATTTTGATGTCTTTATACAAGTTTGGTATTAGGGTGATGTTAGCATCTTAGAATGAGTTAGGCAATGTTCCCTCACTTCTATTTTTTGGAAAACTTTAAGCAAGAATGGTGTTAGTTCTTTCTTGAATGATTGGTAGAATTCACCTTTGAAGTCACCTAGTCCTGAAGTCTTCTTAGTTGGGAGGTTTTTGATGACTAATTTAATCTCATGACTTGCGATTGGGCTGTTGAGTTAGTTAATCAGTTTCTTCCTTCATAAATGTTGGCTGCCTGTACTTTTCTAGAAATTTGTTCATTTCAGCTAGGCTTTCCAATTTGTTTGCACAGAATTTTTCAAAGTATCCTCTTATATACCTTGTAAATATGTGGGATTAGTGGTGACATTCCTTCCTTGAATATTATTTTATGTATTTACATCTTCTCTCATTGTTTCTTTGTTATTTTGGCTAAGGGTTTGTCAATTTCATTACTTTACTCCAAGAACCAGCTTTTAGTTTTTTAATTTTTTTCCAGTTTTCTTTCTTTTTTTTTTTTATTCTCAATTTCCTATAGGTCTATACTAATCTTTGTTATTTCTTTCTCCTTTCTTTGGGATTAGTTTTTTGTTATGTTTCTAGTTCCTCATGGTGTGCAGTTAGCTCTTTCTTTTCAGTTCTTTCTTCTTTTTTAATATAGGCATTTATGGCAATAAATTTCCCTCTCAGTACCTCTTTTGCTACCTCATGAGTTTTGACATGATGTCTTCTCATTTTCTTTTAGTCCAAAGTAGTTGCTGATATCTTTTGCAATTTCCTCTTTGACCCAATGGTTATCTTTGAGTGTGTTTTTTAACTCACATTTCTTTGTCACTATTCTGGATCACTGCTCCTTATCAATTTCCAGCTTCAGTCCATTGTGATCAAAGAAATTGCTTTGCATAATTTCAATATTTCTGAATTCATTGAGGGTTGTACTGTGTTTATAGCATGTGGTCTATCCTGGAGAATGATTAATGTTCCAATAAAACTTTTATTATGAAAACTGAAATTTGAATTTCTTATAATTATTAGTGTTATTAAATATTCTTCCATTTATTTCCAACTATTTAAAAATTTAAAAAACATTCTTAGCTGGTGGGACATACAAAACCAGGCAGCAGGCCAGATTTGGCCAAGGGCCATGGTTGCCAACCATTGCTATGACACAAATCTTGCTTCCTTTGGTATTTAGATTTTAATGAAATTGTTGCTCATTTTCTGTTGTCTACATAAGGAGTGGGGTAGAGCTGTAGATCTTCAGGTTATGAGGCTGGAGGAGGGAAGGCAGAAGAGGGTCAAGATGTTCTGGCATTAAAGTCAATATCAAAAGGCAAGCAAATAAAAACAAGGTTAGACCTTTTGAACCCAGAAAGATCAACTTCTTCCTAAGTCTCATTTTTTTATCTTGCAGTGCTGAAGGAGTGTTTCCTTCTCAGCCTTGAGTTAAAATTTTATCTTTTATTGTCAATATGAAGTGCTCAAAATCTTTTCAAACTGAATTGTACTAGAGAATTTACATCAATCCAATATTTCTCAATCAATGTCTCTTCGATGACCCTACCCCATTCTACCCATTTCTATTCCTTTCTGCTATTCTTCATATAAGTTAGCAATTAGAAACAACCAGGACATTACCCTCAAATTTCTTTTACCAGAGTAAATTATCTCAGAAATCAAACAAAAATGGGATAGGATTGAGGGATGAGAGATTTACCACCTTCATTTCTTTTCCAGAATCACAAGGAATGGTTCTCTCACTGGGGATGAAGGACACAAATCTTTCTCTTTATTTATTTTTTATTTTTAAAGAAAATTTCAATTAAATAACTGTTACATAAAAAATATATGGGATTCCCATATGTCCCACTCCCTCAACCTCCCACACTTCCCCCATTTAACAAAATCATTCATTAGTGTGGTACATTTGTTACAATTGATTCACCCACATTGAAATATTGCTACTAAACATGGACTACAATTTACATTGTAGTTTACATTTTGTCCCATACAATTTTGTAAGTTATGACAAAATATACAATGGCTTTTATCCATCACTGCAATGTCATGCAGGACAAATCCAGTGTCCTGAAAATGTCCCCATATTATACCTATTCTTCCCTCTATAATTTGAATAGTATGAAGAGTCCCTGAAACAAAAAATAAGAAACATGAGAACAGATGAATATGTAAATGCCATTAAATTATGTTCTGCCATATTTCAAGAAATCTCAGGTAATATAATTTTGTATGTATTTTTCCTCCAATTACTCTCTTCTGAGTGATATATTTAACAAAAATAATACTATGCCTTTATTAGATGCCCGGCCATCATTTTTCCTCAGTCATCTCCAGATGGCCAACCATAACATTTCTACTTTGTTTCACATTGAATATCCTTGCCATATCAGGACAATTTTGCATCCTCTATTAAGCTCAGCAATCCTTCATATATTTGCTTTATTGCCAAAAATTCATGTAAAAAGACTGAGAACATGGAGTGATTATGAAAGTCGATCAAGGTGTGCTTGGTCTTTTTGAAACCTTTTCTGAATATTTCTGGTGAAGACAAAAATATCCTATACTAAGTCAAGGGAAATTTCGGCTTTCACAGATTTGACATTTACCTCTACTTGCCAAACTTTTCCTACCAAATTTTGTAACTGAATTGATAACCTGTAGCTATATGCAGAGACTTCTTTTTTTCTTTTTTTCTTTTTTTTTAGGTATCAGCAGGGGGGATTGAACCCATGACCTTGTATGTGGGAAGCTGGTGTTCAACCACGGAGCCGCATCAGCTTCCCTGGTTGTTTCTTTCATTTGATTGCTTATTATTTGTCTTTGTTTTTTGGAGACACTGGAACTGAACTGGAAACCTCCCATGTGGGAAGAAGGCACTTATCTGCTTGAGCCACAGCCACTCCCCAGACTTCTATTTTTTGGGCATTCATTTCCAAGACATTCTTTTTAAAAAACAAATCAAGTTTATTAATACATATTAATAAAACATACAATTCATCTAAAATGTACAACCAATAGTTTCTGGTATAATCACATAGTACTGCATTCATCACTTCAATCAGCATTAGAGAATTTTCATTACTTCAATAATAATAGTAAGCAAAAAAGAGACACACAACCAAACAAGAAAATTCTTCACCTCCCAATCTCTCTATGCTTCCTCTGCTGTACACAGTTGCTATTTCTGGCTCTTCTTGCACAGTTATTTGTTTATTTATTTATTTAATTCATTGAGATATATTTACATACCATACAATCTATCCAAAGTGTAGAATCAAAGTTCTTTAGTTCTTAGCCTCTGCCATATTCTGATACTCTCTTGACTGGCAGCAATTAATAAGTATTTTCTGAATAATGATAAACAGGCAACTTTCCTCTGACCTGCTCATAGGGGTGTTAATTCACAATCTGAGATTAACCTAACATCACTGTTATCTACCACATTCAAGGATCACTTCAAAACACTTTTGGTAAGAGTCCTACTATATGCCACAACCACTTTTAATTGATTTTGTTTCATAATATATTCTAAAATGAATCCATTTTTATTGAATTTAGTAACCACTAGTGAATTTGTTTATTTTTCTTGATACTTTTTTTTTACATTATATGATTTTCCTTCATGCCATACTTTTACTTAAAAATAAAATTTTATGGAGGTTGCATGATTTTATGGAATAATATAATGTGAATAAATTATATTTATAATCTGACATAAAATTGAAAATATGAATAATCAGTGACTATGAAACATTTTGAATATGTCTATTTTGTTAGATTTAATAAAAAATTGCTTTCTAATCTTATTGCTAATAAGCTCTATTACAAATTTAACTAATCTCAAGAGTACACTCAAAAAATCCATATCATTCAGTAGTTGGAAGAAAACTGACCTCTCTATATGGTGTAATCATATTCATTGTATATGAATGCAATTTATTGACTGTATTCCAGTATGGGAAATATAATAATACAGAAATTACCAAGAAATTGAGGTAGCATAAGCACTGTGAATTAAATATTACTTGAAGATTGTAAATGACAGCTAAGAAATTCAAAGGCAACTGTGAGTTAACAAAGAATTTCATGGAAATCAATCCTTATAAGCAAAAATAGCCCTTATAATATGAACAGATAGTTCAAGATGTCCAATGAATGTTTTACCATGAACAATCTCATACTTATTTTCAAGGTATTAGGAACTAGCTACTCTCAATGGAGATTGATAATATACTCTTGTATTTCATATATTTTAAAAATGAGCCATAGGTAGCCTACATTTCTGGTTTTTTACCATATGGAAAATTTTGAAGTAATTGTTAATACTCCTGAATTAATAAGGAGCAGAGACAAATCATGAACTCTCTCTCTCACTCTCTGTGGCACCAAATGCTTTGCATTTAAATATCTTGATTCACTCAGAATTAGATTATATATGACGTATTTAGCCAAGGGAAATTTGAGAATTTAGCATTCTGACTGTGAAAATGCAATCTAAGTGAGGAGGATAAGAATCAGAGTTATTAGGATAAACAAAAGTGTGTGATTTGATAAAGGAAATCTAAAAATCACCTGGAACTTTAGTTCTGTCCAAAAACCAGCCCTTAGATAAGTAGCATCAAATGAGTATGTCTTTTTTTATTATTTAATAAAAATGCTAAAGGACTTTTTCTTCCTCATAAAATTGAGGGTGAAAGAAAAAATATGCATAGTAGAAATTATAGAAAAATAATTGACTTAAATATTTTGCAGAAGTGCTAAAAATTCATATGAATATAATCAATGAAATAAGTCAACTTTATTAAATCATTGTCCATGTAAAATACTAGTAAAATTACATACTAATTTGTAATTACAATGGATTCTATATAAAATTTATAATAATAAAAAAGCAAATTCTAACTTTTTCAATAATTACCACTCCATTATAATTTCTCTACATATAAAATTATATAATTCTGAAATTATATCCCTCAAGAGTTGTAGTTTTACAATTTAAGCATATTTAAGACTAAAACAGGATTTCTTTATGGTTTGGCATGATCAAGACAAGCAGAAGTAAACTAATTTTAGTTACAATAGCTATTTTGAATGATAGGATCTCAGTATATCTAGAAAAGCACATAGGCAGTATATCTGGACAGAAAATTAGTGCCTCACCAAATATTGTATTTCATGCATAATGGAAAGAAAGATGCTTTCAGGAGGAGAAATGTCAGGTGAGATGTTTTTCATAGATACTGTTTGAAAGTGAGAAAGTAAACTATAGAAAGGGAATCTGAAAAACACTGCAACATAAAATTGAAACCTATCGGAATTTGTAGATAATTCTTTATTTTTTCTTTTGTTTTGTTTGGAAATTACTGCAAAGGAGGAAAGGAAAGGCTCACATGCTCATATTTTAGAACAAATGAAATGAATATTTAGTGGGGCATAATCCATCTGCTCTCCTTTGGATTAAAAGCTTTGTAAGAAGCCTCTCAGCCCAGTTCATTATCTATGTTACAGAAACCAATATTTTTTCAGATGGTCAAAATTGGGAGATATTAGCAATCATCTTAATCAGCTGATACAGGAGAAAATAGCTGGTGAGTATTTCCTAGAAGTGTTTGAAATGATATTTTACTAAAATATTGTAAACCTGACTGAATAAATGAAGAGTTCATGGCCTTGATTTAATTTTAAATCATTTGATACACTTAGATTATCTGATCTTATGAATACTGAAATTAACAAATAAAGTTGGAAAAAAGGATAAAAAAGGAAATATGTGAAATCATTGACTTCAAAAGACTATGTTTTGTCCATTTCCTTGAAGCTGAATTCCACATAAGAAGCGTACCAATTGTGGTATTATATTTGTAAGTTGTGTGGATTATCTACATTTTGTTTATTATATTTGTATCATTTTATACTTTGTCTACAGGAAAATGACAACATATTAGGAGAATGGGCAATCTTACCATTTTCACAGAATTCCTTCTTATGGATATCACAACCACCCGAGAACTTCAAGTCCTCCAAGGTCTCATGTTCTTAATTATGTATCTGGGAGCCATGATTGGGAATTTTCTGTTACTGTAATTATAAATGACCCACAACTTCACTCTCCAATGTACTTCTTTCTAGGCAATTTGTGCCTCATAGACCTTTGTTGCATTTCAGTTACTCTTCCAAAATTGATGGTGAATTCACTGTCAAACTTTAAACCAATTTCCCACCCAGCATGTGTTACTCAGGTTTTCCTGTACATCTTGTTTGGATCCACAGAGCTTTTCATCCTTGTGGTGATGTCTTATGATCGCTTTGTTGTCATTTGCCACCCTCTGCACAATAGGCTCACCGTCACCCCACTTCTGTGCACACAGGCAGCTGGTTGTGCATGGACATGTGGGTGGGTCTATTCTTCTATCCACACAGATATCATGCTCAGGCTTCCTTTCACAAAGTCGAATGTGATCCATCAATATTTCTGTGAGGTGCCTCAAGTTTTTAGAATTGCATCTTCAGACGTTCAGTTTTATGAGACTATGGCCTTAGTTCTAAGTGCTTGTATTTTATTAGTATGTTTTGCTTTTATGCTTAAATCTTATATTTACATATTTTCAATTGTCCTTAGGATGCATTCTGTGGAAGCCCGTAACAAAACCCTATCCACCTGTACCCCCCAGTTGGCAATTTTGATTTTGTTTGTAGTTTCTGGGTTGACTGCTGTGTTTGATTCCACTGTAAATGACACACCTATTAGTAATTTCCTCATGGCCATAGTCTACACCATGGTGACCCCATTCATAAACCCTATCTTCTATAGCCTGAGGAAAAGAGAAATTAAAACGGCTCTACACAGAATGTTCTGCAGATATTTTGAAATGCCTAGCAAAGTTTGATTTCATATATGTTCTTAAATTTGAATCTCTCCCTGTTAAATATCCAGAAGTTTGTTCTCTACATATCCTTTTGTTGTTTACATATGTGAGCTATACATTTGTGTCCTAATTTTTCAACTCCACTCTTTTGTGTAATTCCACCATTATCAGAAAACTATTTTCCACATTTTAAATTTATTTTGGATGATGCTAAGATGATTTTTACTAAAAGTTAAGAATGATACAATTTGTGAAAACCCCTGGATGAGTACCAAACCAGATGCTTATGTATTTGAGAGAAAGTCAAAGTACAGGATACTGGTAATCTGGAAGTTAATATTGAGTGTTTTGCATCAGAGAATTCAATTTAACTTGCTCTCTTTGCATTTACCTTTCTATAACTGTATGCATAAATTATTAAAGTCAGTAGGAGTGAGAGACTACTGCAGAATTAAAGACACAATAAGAATATAGCACAGTGATATGCATTATAGTTGCTTCCATGATTGAAATGTGGATGATAAGAACATTTCTCTCAACAGAGCATAGGCTTTGGGAGCTTTTTCTTCCTTCTTGTGATCTACATGAATAGCTGTTTCACTTAATCTTTCTGCATGGTGAAGAACAAATAGTTACAAAGTGGTGTGAGATGTAGCAGCAAGTGGAATTGTATTTTTCTTGCAGAATATCAGATATTTATCATAGTATATAATGAGCTATGCCCATCAAAAAATTATTGAAAACTTCTCCTCTCAAAAAAAAAATTTAGTTTTCTGATCCTCAGAATGAGCCAACATTCTGATGGTAATTAATCATTTTATAACTCATAATTGAATCCCATAAAGACTGCCTTTTTAATTTAGCATCGTTACCTAGAAATTTCAGCCTTAAAGAACTAATGTTAACTTAATTTTACCATTCCTCCTGCTATCAATAAAATTGGCACCCCAAATTCATTATGACTCTATATTTATAATTCATTATAAAAGCAAGTAATGTATGAATATCATAAGCCTATTTTCATAAAAAAATCACCTTGGCCCTGACCAAAGAGTGGAGTGTGACACTGTCCCCAGACACAAGTTACGAACAACTAGCATGGACTGAAAGAAACACTTTTCTCAAAGCTCCAGAAAACAGTTAAAGGACTTGAGTAACAGGATGAACACTGGAAAAAATAAAAGGCATGTAAAAAGTGGTGGTATCCCATGGCATGCTGGCTTTCCCCTTCCAAACTCCAACAGCAGCTTGCCATGGTACTGGACTACATTGTGTGGATCCTTGGTCAAGTTTCTGCAGGGAGCACAGTAATTGGAAGAATGTATGTCTGGACTAATCTGTTTAGTGGTGGTCCAAGGGACCCTCTATCCCAGAAATTTTCCTACATGTACAAGGAAACTCAGAGAGCTATTCTTCAGAAAAGTGTGAGAGATCTGCCCTGAAAGCAATGGTAAAGAAAGTTCTTCAGAATGAAAAAAAGAGACTAGAGAATACAGGGATGTTACTTGAAGAAATAAGGATTTCCAGTAAGGTTAACAACATGGGTCAATTTCATGAATGCCAGTACTGTTATGTTTTGGTGTGTAGCTCCACTATTTACTTCCTGTATAATTGAAAAGGAACATCCACAAGATATAATGAGTAAAGCAGTGTTTTGGACTCATAATATATAATACGTAACTGTTGAAAAGAACTAAATACAGGTTGAGGGCAGAGGGATATAGGAGTATAGTTTATGTGTACCACTGAGGTTAAGTTGGTAGCTAAGCAAACAAGATTTTTATAGACTTAAGATGCTAAATTTATGTCCCATCTTAACTACATAAACCATAACAGAGAATATGCAAGCTTACAGAGAAAGATATGAGAATACAACTAGCAAAGTGGAGAAGGTTAGGTGTGTGGAGAATTAATGCATAGTGGCTCTGGTATTTCTGTTTAGGGAGATAGGAAAGTTTTGGTAATGGAAGATGGTGACAGTAAAAAACAGTAAATATTTTAGAATTCACTATGCTTGGGAGTGGTTGATATGGGAAAGTTTATATTGTGTGTGTGTGTTTGTGTATGTGTGTGTGTGTGTGTTTATATATAATTTTTTAAAAACCCTGACCACATAAAGAGAAAATGACAATTAACTGCAATATATGACCAGGGGTAGGATATAATAAGGGAGAAGACAAAACCAAAAAGGACATTCAGGAAGATATGAAAAAAATTAAATATAGATTGTAAGCTTTATATCAATGATAAATTTATTGAAGTAGTTAACTATTCATATTGTGGTTACATAAGTGAATATCCTGATTCTTAGGAAAAATCCATGTCAGTATAAATTTCAGAGTATGATGCATACAACCTAAACTTATGTGTGCAGAAGATGGATTGGTAGATGGATAGACAAACTGACAGATAAATGGAGAGAGAGAGAAATTTATAGATTGATGGATACATAAAATGATATGGCAAATGTGGCATTATAAAATTAGGTAAATGTTAAAATTATTGGATGTGTGTATCTGTAAGAATAGGGAGTTGTTGGAGTTCTTTCCATGGGTTTGATATTATTTTTGTTAACTATCCTGTAAGTTTGAAATTATTTCAAAATAAAAAAGTTAAAAAATTAATAATCCTGGTAAAAGTCTGAAATGTGTCCATATTCCTTCAGTCCCTGAAATATATCCTTTTATTTTCAATATTTCAATAATTGGTGACCTAAATTTCATTAAAAATTAATTTGGGAACCTGAGGAGGAGTTCTGCGAAGATGGCATTGGAGTAGGCAGGCCAGGCTCAGCTGTCTCACAAATACAACAGAGAAAGGGCCAAAAATTCCCCAAGGCAACTGATTTGGGAGTCAGCAGACAAAGAGAGTTCTGTGAAACTCAGAAGTGGGAGAGGGACATAGAGATGAGGAGCCCAAAACCAAAAAGAAAAAATAAAACATGTTACTAAATTCCCACACCACTGGGAAAGACTCCTATTGCCCAACCTCAAGACATAAAGTCGGTATAAAACCCTAGCTCACTGCCGCCAACTGAGAGGGGAACAGACTTTTTCTTTCCTATTAGCTGTTAAAACGGAAGAGAAAAGGAATGTCAGAGGGCTTCTTTTTATTGAATTCATTCAGCAGAGCTGGCTATGAATCTTGGCTCTGAAATTAGAAGTTGAAAGAAGCACCTCTGTGGAATGGTTTGCCAATGAGCAAAATCTGCCAGCCCACCAGGAAATTACAAGAAGAAAAATTGCTTTAATTCTCTCTTTATCTCCACTACTGGGATATAATCTGCCCCATTAGTGAGTCCTTGGCTCAGTTTTGATAAATTAATCAGGACAACTTTAAAAACTTAGAATAAGTTGAACCAAAAATCAAAGAATTGTGAAAAACACACAAAGTAAGAGATAGAAATTGACCATCAGAATAAATTCATAAACACATTTAGATGCCTAGATATTAGCAAAAAATTTCAAGCCATACTAGGAAACAGGAAGAGATGGCCCAGCCAAAGGAACAAACCAAATATCCTGATGTGATAAAAAGTATTTGACAACTAATCAATGACAGTAACATAAATCTCCTAAATCAATTCAAATAATTGAAGGAAAATATGACTAAAGAGTTAACAGATATTAAGAAGTCACTGGGAAAAGTGATTGTGGGAACATGGATGATGAGTTAGGCAGAGAAGGCTCAGCTCTCAATAAAACAATGGAGAAAGAGCTGGATGTGGCCATGGGGACCTGATTTGGGGTACAGCAATCCAGGACACTGCTTCACATCTCCCTGGAGTGGTTGGGATAGAGAGATGAAGAAGCCCCTCCCCAAAATAATTATGAGTTATTAAACCTCCTAGCCACCAAGAAGGGCTCCACTTCCCCACCTCTGAGATATCAAGTGAGGGTAAAACTCCTGTTGAATTGTATCTAACAGAGAGGAGTGCAGATGTTTTCCTCCCCACCAGCTCCATTGGATGTATGTAGAATGGGAAAGTGCTCTGTGCCATCTAGGAAGGTACTGGACAGATAGGGAAGCCAGGCAAAAATTGTGAGTTCCTTGACCTGGTGGCTTGACTTGGAACACATACCCTGCCTTTAGGGCAGATAGCTTAGATGGAGCTGCTGGACCTCTTCTCCAAAGGGAATGTGATGGCAGATTCTCTGCAAGGAAGAGGTGTTTGAGACAGTGAAGAGTATTTTCTTTTATGTGATTTTAGCCAGCTGGGACACCCTCGAATATTGGAAGGGACCCCAAATTGACAAGGAGAGGAGAAGGGGATCTCCTTAAGCAGACTGTCATTCCAGGTAAAGAGAGGAAGCAGATCAGAGAGGAGGCAGGGACAGATAAGCAAGTAACCAGGAGGACTTTAGCAAACTGCAAGGAATCTAACCTGCCCAAGGGAAAGGGGCTGGAGAGCCTTCTGAAAGGCTAACTAAACTAAGGAGACAGGTTAGCTTAGTGGAAGAATTCCTGCCTAGCATACACAAGGTCCCTGGTTAGATTCCTGCCTCTTCCTTGAGACGTGATCCACCAGGTTATCAGATATCCAGCTGAAACTTTATAACAGGGAACATATAGACATTCTGTTTGTATTGGCATTTCTTGTATCTTTAATTATTTTTTAAAGTTTCCTTTCTTTTTCTCTGCTTGTTTGTTTTTTCCTTTTTTTTTATTATCAATTTTCTCTACCTATCCTATATCTTCATTTTATATCTTCTGTTTTCTGTTGTTTTTTTTTATCAACATCTTTTGGTTTGGTCTCCAAATTTTCTTGTTTTTAGTTCTCTCTCTCTCCCCTTTTCTCTATTTTCTTTCATTTTTTTTACATTTTTTCTTTATCTCATTTCTTTTTTCTTTTCTCCCCTTCTCACCATTCCAGCCTTTAATTCATTAGATATATTTTTCTCTGTTCTGTCTCTTGTTTCATTGCCTCCATTCCACTTTTCTAATCTTCTCCCTCTGTACTTCTTACTCATGTTAATTTTCCAATTTTCTAGGTCTTGTATGGTTGCTCTCCTACCTTTTACAATTATTATTATGATTATTCTTTTTCTATTCCTATCGTTTTCCTTTTCTCAGGTTCTAATCTTTTTTTAAAAGGGAACATAAACAAAAACAAGGAAATAGAATAAGAAGAACAAAGTGTCAAAGTGAAACATTACCACACACACAAAAACAACAACAAAATAAAATCATAGAATAGAGAAAGAAGCTAATCAACTGAATAAACACATGGAGATAAACAGATGTCTACATACCAACAAAAAATTACAAGCCATACTAAGAAACAGGAAGACATGGTCCAGTCCAACAAACAAACTGAAAACCAGGAAGAGATGCAGAACATGGAACAACTAATCAGAGATATCATGAATCAACAGAGATGTGAAGGAAGAGATGAAGTATATTAAGAAGACACTGGGAGAACATATTGAACAAATTGTAAACATATATAAATTGATAGCAGATATAATGCTAATGAATGGCACAATCCAAGAAATCAAAAATACACTGGAAGCACATAAAAGCAGATTTGAACAGGCAGAGGAAAGAATCAACAATGTGTAAAACACTACATCAGAAATCAAAGAGATAGTAGAACAAATAGATAATGGAAGTAGAAATAAATAAATTAAAAGGTTAGAGCAAAGCTAACTGATATTGAAAATAAGAGAGCTCTAGAAAAAAATAAACAAAACCAAAAACTGGTTCTTTGAGAAGAATGATGACCACTGTCACTACTTTTATTTAACATTGTATTAGAAGTACTTGCTCAAGCACTAAAGCAAGAAAAAGATATAAAAGAAATCAAATTGGAAAGGAAGAAGTAAAAATTGCACTATTTGCAGACGGCATGATCCTATACTTAGAAAACCTTGAGAATTCTAAAGCAAAGCTTCTAGAGCTTATAAATGAGTTAAGTAAAGTTGCCAGTTATAAGATCAACATTAAAAAATCAGTAGCTTTTCTGTACACCAATAATGAGTAATCTGAGGAGGAAATCAAGAAAAAAAAACACATTTACAACAGCAACTGATTGAATCACATACCTAGGAATAAATTTAACTTAAGATGTAAATGATTTATATACAGAAAACTGCACAAAACTGTTAAAGGAAATCAAAGAAGATTTAAACAAATGGAAGAATATTCCCTGTTCATGGAAAGAATGACTAAACCTCATTAAGATGTCTATTCTACACAAACAGATCTACAGATTTAATGCAATCCCCATTTTAAAAAACTGCATTTTTTTTTACTGAATTGGAAAAACTAACTATGAAATTTATTTGGAAGGGGAAGAGGGATAGAACAGCAAAGACATTGAAAAAGAAAAATGAAATCAGTGGAATCACACTACCAGACTTTAAAACATACTACAAAGTCACAGTGGTCAATGCTGCATGGTATTGGCAAAAGGATAGACATACTGACTAATGGAAACAAATTGAGGGTTCTGATATTGAGCCTCACATATAGAGTCAACTGATATTTGACAAGGCCACCAGGCCCATTCAACTGAGGAAGAATGACCTCTTCAACAAATGGTACTTGGAGAACTGGATATCCATATCCAAAAGATTGAGAGAGATGCTAGTCTCCAACCTTATACAAAAATTAACTCAAGATTGATCAAAGATCTAAATATAAGACAAAACCATAAAGACCTTGGAAGATAATGTAGGGAAGCATCTACATGATCTTGTATTAGGAAATGGTTTCATGAACTTTACACCCAAAGCATGAGCAACAAAAGAAAAAAATTGATAAATAAGAACTCCTCAAAATTAAAAATTTTGCATCTCAAAGGAGTTTATAAAGAAAGTGAAAGGGCATCCTACTCAATGGGATATAATATTTGGTAACCATATATCTGATAGGAGCCTGATATACAGCATATATAAAAAATCCTACATCTTGAAAATAAAAAGACATCCCATTTAAAAAATGGGCAAGTGATAGAAATAAACACTTCTTTAAAGAAGAAATACAAATGGTGAAAAAACACATGGAAGATGTTCAACATCACTAGATATTAGGTAATTGCAAATCAAAACTACAATAAGATATCATCTTACACACATTAGACTGGGGGTTATAAAAAAAACAGAGGACTATAAGTACTGGAGAGGATGTGGGGGAATGGGAACACTCATCATCTGCTGGTAGGAATTTAGAATGGTGCAGCCATTGTGGAGGACAGTTTGGCACTTCCTCAGAAAATTTAAAGCAAGGACATGAATAGATACATGCACACCAAATGTTCATAGTGGTATTTTTCACTATTGCCAAAAGTTGGAATCAACTCAAATGCCCTTCATTAGATGAATGGATAAACAATTTGTGGTATATACATAAAATGGAATATTACTCAGAAGTAAGAAGGAACACAGCATTAACACATGTGGTAACATGGATGAATCTTGAGGACCTTATGTTGAGTGAAGCAAGCCAGGCACAGTAGAATGTATATTACATGACCTCACTGATATGATTTAAGCAAATTGAAAAGACTCACAGAGCTAGAGTCTGGAAGATATGTTTACAGGAAATAGAAATGGAGAAGAAGTTTGTGAGTCAACACCTATATGGACCAAATCTATGATAAGGTGGAAGTGTGTAGTTCTTCAATGGAGAGGCATGACAGTGGGGCAAAAATAATATTAGATTGGGTGATTCTGGTTTGTCCAGGGGGTTAGGGTGGGGACGGTGGTTTGGACTGTCCATGGAACTAGGTGGAGGTTTGGGGGAGGGAGCAGGTGAACACTGGAAATTGGCAGGTACATGGTTGAAACTACAATGTTGGGAATGCTCTTTGAGCAAGAAGGCAAGTGAGGGTTACTGGTTTAGGGTGTTGGATATGGTGGGCATTCAGGATATTGTGCACCTGGGACAGGCTTCTAGGAAGTGTGTGAGTGTTCATCTTGCCATATTGTGATATATCTGTGGGTGGAGAACCACATAATGAGCAGAAAGGTGGTTAACTCCCAACCTGGTGATGCCTGCTAAGTTATCAAACTGAAGGGCAGAAATCTCTTGAGAGCACAGGTGGTGCCTAATAGAGAAGGACAGACCAGTGTGTCAAGCCACCAGTGTTGTTGCAAGTAACCATGAATCATGTCCTTCAATGAGCAAAGAATGGTCATTGCCATGGGTTCCAAAGGGAGTGGGAGGAAGGAATAAAATAGATTAAACTGGGGGCTTTTTGGGGGTGATGGAAGTGTTCTACATGATCTTGATATGATGGATACAGGCTACATTAAATTACATCAAAATTTATAAAAGAGTATGGTCCAAAATGTAAATCATAATGTAAATCATTGAACATGGTTAGTAGCAATGTTTCAATATTTGTGCATCAGGTGTAATAAACATACCATTCACATATAAAGTGTTATTAATAGGAGAAGGGGAAAAAAGGGGGAGGATGTAAGGTATATGGGAGTCCTCTTTATTCAGTACATGCCTTTTTTCTAACCTAAAATTTCTTTGGAGTCAAAATTAAAAAAAGTAAGACACCAGGGGAATAAATGGAAGGAAATGTTACTGTACATATAAGAAAACAGATCTTACAGTGCTGAAAGGCAAATATAAAAACAAATTAATTATCCTTGCATTACTTTTTATTAT
>JAQZBX010008623.1:11566-47818 GCA_029593785.1 Cabassous unicinctus | reverse complement strand
ATGAACTTGGATATTTAGCTGAGGAGATTACTTAGCTAAGTGTGCAAAGTACACCCTGGCTTCTTTTTGCAACTTATACTAAAATGTGAGTGGAAAGGGATAAGCTGAGAATTGAACTCTTAAGCACAAAGAAATTGAAGGTTTGGAAAATTATAAGCCTATCCAGGTAGTGTTTTCTTAGACTTGGGCCAGAATTGGCTCCATCAGGGACATTCTTAAACATTTGGGAAGTGAATCCTCAGAGGACAGGGCACCATGTGAGGGTTTAACTGAACAACCCTTTGTTAAGGATAGTGTGTCTGAACATGGATACAGTCAGACAGGTCACTGTAATTCAGGAATAGAAATGCAGTTATCCAGGAAGGATCTGTGGGAAGTTCTATTGTCTGATGATTTGGATCTGCTTGAACTGTGCAAAAAGCTGAGAAAATTTTTTGAAAAATTTGTATAGGAAGAAACACTGCCAACCTTGACTGAAAGGGAAAAAGAAGGGAAAATTTAAATGATTTCAAGGGCAGGGCCATGGAAGCCAAGGCCCGTACTAAAGTGCTCTTAGGCCAAAAGAGCAGGCCCACCCACTTGTTGATATGTTTAATCTGCCCCTGTGCTTGGAGGAGCCAGGCCTCATTCCTGATGCTTGGAGGGGACAGACTTTGCACCCCATTCTTCAGGGAGAGTACCAGATCCACCAAGGCTTGGATAGGATGAGGTGTGTGCCCTGTTCTTCAGGGAGAAAATGTCTCCTGCTCAAGCACTTAGAGGGTATAAGAAAACTGCTGCATCAGGCCCAGAGGACAAAACATGGATTCATAGATGACTCTGAGAACTTGAAATCTAATGGAGATTGCCTGCTGGATTTCAGACTTGCTTACCTATGACCTCTGTTTTCCTTTCAATTTCTCATTACTGGAATGGGACTGTCTATCCTATGCCTGTCTCATCACTGTATATTGAAATCATATAGCTTATTTTCCAGGTTTCACAGGTCCATAAATGACTTTGATGAGATTTGTTCCAAAATTGTTATTGAAATGAGTTAAGTCTTTTGGGATGTTGTTACAGAGTGAATGTATTTTGCATGTAGAAATAACATGTTTTTTGAATGGAATGATTTGGATTGAATTATGTACCTGTTTGGACATGCTTTTGGTCTTGTTATGGGTATGAACCCATCATAAATAAGATCTCTTAAAGATGTTACTTCAGTTAAGGTGTGGCAAAACTGAAACAGTTTGAGCTTTAATTGGATTACTGGAGGCCATTATAAGCAGAGTGAAAATCAGAAGGAGAGAGAAACTACAATGAGAAGCCAACAAGCTGGAAGTCAAAGGATACTAATAGAGAAAGGACAAGATGCCACCATGTGCACTGCCATATGACAGAAAAAAGCAAGGGCCAAGATCTCTGGCAGCCAGCCCCTGAAAGCCACAATCTTCAGAGGAGAATGCATCACCTTGCTGATGCCTTGATTTTGGACTTCTCCTAGTCTCAAATCTATGAACCAATAAATTCCCATTGTTTAAGCCAACTCATTGTATTGTATTTGTTTTAGCAGCCAGGAAAGTAAAACACCTACTTTAACCTTTATTTGATTTTTTTTTTTTTGTATTGTACCATTCTGAGTCTTTCCTTATTAATTTCTGTACATATTTTCATTTATTTTCTTTGTGGTCCTCATGGTTATAAATTAGCATTCTGAATTTATAACAATCAGACTTGATTTGATAAAAACTAACTTTACTAGCATACACATACACTATTCCTATACCCCTCAATGTCCTTACCTTTGTGTTGTACTTGTTACAAAATTATATATCTGTACACTGTATGTCCTAATCCATAGATTTATCATTACTCTTTATGCATTTGCATTTTAGAACATGTAAGAAATAAAAAGTGAAGTTGCATACTAAAAACTACAATACAACAGTCCTGGAATATATAGTTACCTATATGTATATGTTTACCAGAAAACTTTGTTTTTAGATGCTGTTTTTATCCACTGGCTACTATCCTTTCCTTTCAGTCTGAAGAACTCCCTTTAACATTCTTGTAGGGCAGGTCTACTGATGATGAGCTTCCTCAGGTTTTCATTTGCTATTTCTTCAAGTTCAATGATTCTTTCTTCTGCCAGGTCCAATTTGCTGTTGAAATCCTCCAGGGAATTTTTCATTCAAATTATTGTGGTCTTCAAGTCTAGTTTTCTCTTTGGTTCCTTTCTATATAACTTTTCTTATTTTTAATTGAGATTCAAACATTGTTAATTAATTGTTTTCCTGATACCCTTTAGTTCTTTCTCTTTGTTTTCCTTAATCTCCTTTAGCATATCAAGTATTATTCTTTAAAAGTCTTTGTCTGGTATGTCTAAAGTCTTGTCTTCTTTGTTGATGGTTTCTGGATTTTTATCTTGTTCCTTTGGATGGGACTTCATTTCCTATTTCTTTGTTTATCTTGTAGTTTTTGTTGCATTCTGTACGTTTTAAGATATTTTAAATGTTTATTCTGGGATTTCGTCTCTGAGCTATCTCTTCCTTAAGTTTGTATACAGATAGTGATATGACAGAGATTTCCTGGAGTGCCAGAAACTAACAAAACAAACATACCAACGACAAAAAATAAATAAACCTTTCAGACTTTGGAAATTGGCTCTGCATTAACTAGTGGTCTTCAAAGTTTAGCCCTTCTATCAAGAAAACCAGCCCACTATGAATGTGAAGTGCAGAGTCCTCTCTTTCTTTTCTGACCCTGCATTTTGTCCTGGACTTATACTTGCTCATGGTCTTAGGAATTACCCCATTTATAACAATTCAAATGCTACCCTCTAATCCTTATGAAATAGAATAGCTCTGTTTCTTGGGTGTTTTGTTGTGTGATTTAAAACAGATGATACTTTTCTCCAGGCTGCTTTGAATTTATTGTTTCTTATACTGCATTAGCTGCCTGCAAGCTCCTTCTGCCTGCAGGACAAGTTCTGGGAGGGTGAGCCCAAGAGCAGTTTCCTAGTTCATTCTTTCAGGCTGCCACCCAATAGAATGACACTTACATACAGTCACTCCAGTACATATAGAGTTTACTCTACTCTTTCAAGGATAGGGCCAAGGACTCACAATGGGAGTGCTGGCTGACTAAACACTAGGCTGGGGAGAGGGTCAGGGAAGGGCCAGCAAAGGCACCATCTCCTACCATTTTTAAAGCTGAATTTTCTTCATTCAGCACTTGCCTATTTACTACAACTCTTTAACTATTTTCCAGAGTGTTGAGGAAGATGGCTCTACCAAATTTTGCTAATTATTCAAAGATTCTATACTAATTATTCAAAGAACAGCATCTTGGAGCATCCACCATCCTGTTCTAGGAATCAACTTTAAAGAGGATGGAAGTTTAATATATAACACTAAATATTATTGCCCTTCCAATGATCAAACTAAGAAACTTTCTGAAATTGTGCAGTGGTGAAAGCACTGTGATAAGGGCCAAGAAATGTGTGTTCTAGCCCCAGGTGCCCTAGCTATATATGTGACCTCATGATGTCTCTTACCATCCCTGGGCCTCTGAGGAAATGTCTGAATTGTTTGGGTTCTGGTCTCTGATAACTCATTAAAAGTAGCAAGTGTAACACATATGTAATTTAATTGAATATAGGGGACATTGGCAAAGAAGAGGACAAGGTTACAGAAAAATAACTTGTTTCATTTACACAAGGTCTAATATTACAGGCAGTGTCCTACAGCTAAATGCAACCAGGTTTGCCCTTCTATTATAGATACTCATTTCATAATTCCACATCAATTATGGCTATTTTCTTTGTCATGTAAATGGAAAGCTTCCATTAATATTCATGGAATTATTAATAGCACACATCTCTAGGAGAGAAATACTGCTAGACACTGCACTCTAGCAAAGGTCAGTTGTTTCTTGTTGATCCCACTAACCTATATAGTAATTTCTATAAGATTCCAAATTTCAAATAACTACAATCCTTATATGCTCTTGCTTTTCTAGAATGTTTGATTAGAGTTACCATTATTACCAAATTTCTTAAAATATGCAATAGCATTCAAGGAAAGTATAGACCACGTGCAGCCAGAACAAAGAATGACTTATTTGGGTGACAGAAGTGCCCCCTGAGAAAACCCTTATTAATAATTATAATTAATTTTGGTGTGGCAATATCCACAAAGATATGCAACACTGAGCTCACTAATTTCTTTCCAGATAATTCTTTCTGACAAATAATTCATTTGGTTTCCTAAGATATGTTAATGAGCTAAATAAAGTGCCCTAGATAGATTTCCTGACTGTTGTAGGAAATTAAAAATGGGCACCCCTAATTAATCCCTGTATTTATGTTCACAAACTTTTAATCACAAATCATTTCCTTATAATATTTAGTTCTTATTATTATTTTCAAAAAATTTTACTGCCTTTTGAAAAAAATGCTTTAACTGATTTAAAGAACTGTATAAAACACTGACTTCTAGTTTGGTGCAGCATTGATTTAGTATTTATCTGGCTACAGTTTTATCTTTATGTCTGACTTTAGATACAACATGATGAATGATGCTTTGGAAATATACCTAAATTGTTGACAAGTATACAGAAGAAGATAGGCCCAATGACCCTTTACAAAAGAGGGGGCAAATGTGCTGGATCTGAAAGGATGGATTTTGTAGAATACTATGTTAATATTGAGGAAACCTACATTTGAGCTTAATCTTCTCCACTAACCAGAGATATGGTGTGGGAGATAGAATTATGTCCCACACAAGGACATGTTAAGTTCCTACCCTCCAGTACCATGGGTGCGAACTCATTTGTAAATGGAGCCTTTAAAGATCTTATTTGGTTGAGGCCAAATTGAGTCAGTGTGAGCCTTAATCCAATATGGCAGAAGTCCCTGTAAGCAAAGGAAATTTGGATAGATTCCATTAGGAGGAGCCCAAGAGGCTAGAATATGGGAGAAGCCTGAACTGGATATTTGATGGAGGCAGAGATGCATCTAAAAGCCAAAGATTGCAAAAGATTGCTGGCACCAGAACATTACAGACTCTGGGAGAAAGCATGGCCTAACAATATCTTGATTTTGGACTTCTATCCTCTAAAACCATGAGACAATAAATTCCTATTGATAAGCCAGTTTTTGGTACCTATCCTGGCAGCCCTGGCAAACTAATAGGCATGGTATGGTGGTTTGGTCCTGTATGTACCCCAGAAAAACATGTTCTTAAACCTAATCCATTCCAATTGGTGTGGACCCATTTTAAGTACGACTTTTGATGAGGTTACTTGAGCTAAGATGTAACCCACCTCAATAAGGATGGGTCTTAATCTTATTAGTGGAGTCCTTTATAAGTGGAATGAAATTCAGACAGACAGAGAAAGACACAAAAAGCAAAAAGTTGAAATTCAATAGAACCCAGAAGAGAACCAGAGGACAAGAGAGGCCGTCATGTGCATTGCTGTGTAACAAAAAAGCTAAGGACCAAGAATTGTCAGCAGCCAGCCACAGAACATGTTTGGAGAAAAAGCATCACTGTAATGATTCCTTGATTTGGATTTTTCCCATCCTCAAAACCATGAACTAATTCCCATTGTTTAGACCGACCTATTGCATAGTATTTATTTGAGCAGCTAAGGAAACTAAAATACATGACTTTGGGTTAATTATATGACATCCAAAATCCTGGTGTGGCTTTTTTTTAAATGGATATAATTATCCCTGTCTGTTTTCATTTGCTAAAGGCTGCCAATGCAATATACCAAAAACGAGTGGCTTCTACAATGGGATTTATTAGGTTAAAAGCTTACAGTTCCGAGGCTAGGGAAAATGTCCAAATCAAGGCTGTAGGAGATCAGGCACATGGCAGTGTCCACTTCTTTCTCTCCTCTCTTTTGGGCCTCATTGCTATTTCTGCTTGGGCTGCTCCAACTATGGCTTTTCTGTCACATGGATTTGTTGATTTCAACTTCTGTAGGCTTTTCTCTATCACTGCTACTTTTTCTCTGCATATGTGGCTTTTTGACTTTGCCATTTATAAAGGACACCATTAAGAGGATTAAGACCCACCCTGGGTCCCACAATCTGATCAAAGTCCCTTAACTGAAGTAATTTAATCAAAAAGTTCCTCTTTAAAAGGTTTACATGCACAGGATTGGATTAGATTTAAGAAAAAGATTTTCTGGGATTCACTCAGCTACAAACTGTCACACTGTCCTAACTATTTACATAACTTCTATGAGGATAAAAATATATCTATAGATATGAAAAATATACGAGGCATTTTTAATTTTCTAATATCCAACCCAAAAAGGCATCCTACATTGAAAATAAATTCCTATCCCATAGCTGGAATGTGAATTTGTAGTAGATCTTTCCATTATTGTGCAGTGCTGGACAAAAAGGCAATAATTACTGTTTCATAATGAATGAGGTCCATCAATTTTACTGATTAGTAACTTTAATGTTGTTTGAAAGAAATCTGAGTTTCTTTCAAATTAGACATTAGTTCTGCTTTTGAATCAACAAAATCATTATCTGGGCGTTGTTAGAATTAAAGAAATGCAAGTAATACTCCAATTCATAGCATTATTCTTCCATGTCAACACAAATGTCATTTGTTCTTACTTAGTTTCTGGATTATATCTCTTTGAACTTGGTTATAATTCTTTCTCATTAGATATTATTTGCATTGTCCTAACTAGAATGCTTATGCAAACTAAGAAAACTACAGGTCATCATGATCTTGAATTTCAATTTTTACGTAGTTATGGATCCAAGAACTAGTGATGATTTATTTTTCATAGGCAATGGATTTTAAATGGCTGACTTTATTTTTCAGAATTACTGACAGCCTGGATGGCAAAGCACCTTTCACACTACCTACTACATATCTGTCACTCAGTATACCTTGGTACACTTTCTTTCTGATGCCTTTGACCTCTAATATGTCCAGTTCTATTTGTTTTTAAAATAGCTCTTTTGCCTTTTGAATTTCTTTTCTTACTCCATATCTTCTTGAAGATCAAATCCCATTCTCTCTATTATCATCAATTTTTCTGGAAATGAAGCCTATTTCAGCATTAAAAGTCAAAGAATTAGTTCATCTACGTATCATGTTCAGACTAAACATGAAATCACTTGAAATCTGTACATTTCTCTTTCCCTTCATTGTTCCTCAGTCATCTCTGATATTTCATATCTTTCCATGCTGTAATGTCATTTTGTTAAGTTTTTTCATTTCTGAATATGAAAACTATTTCTAAGCAGCAGACTAAACACTTTCAATGTTTAACATAAAAGACTATTCACTCTTTCAGAGAACTATCATTGACAACCAACATACACTTGAGTTTTTTTCTATGTTCTCATTTTATTGGACAGAGAAATTGACCTTGTAGAGAAATATCTGATAACAGTATGGAAAAACAATTCTCAATAAATTCTCAACCTCACCAGTCAAAATAATTTCCTGTTCTTGTATTGAAGTTTCTAATGCTATCCATTATTTTCCAAGACTATTTGAGTGATTATAGTCATTTGGACATGGATTTCATAGTTTATTACAATGGGACAGTTTATAAATAAGTAAATAAGGTATCATATGTATTGCCAGAGTCAGATGAAGTCTAACACTAGAAACTGCAATAAAAGTTGAAGGATGCACTAATAAAGAAATGCCAAAGAGTATCAAAAAGAAAACAAATCAAATGAAGTCATCTACATTACACAAATGAACACAGCTCCAATAATTGCTCACCTTTCCAAAAAAAAAATAGTGAAGTAGCAATGAAGGCATGTAGTCTATTTCATTCTCTATTTTCTCCCACCCTAGATTCTCATTCTATTAAAAAAAAAGTCATAAATACCAATTTGAGATTGGTGGTAGTGTTTTAGGAAAGCTACTATCTTATCTTCATCTTTTCTGAAACCAAGGAGTGTGTCTAATTGCTATGGCCAAATTTATGCTGTCCTCCCACCCATGTCTTAAACTGTTTCAAGATGAGTTGTCCACACTTTCTCTCACAAACCTTTATGAATTCCCAGAGACAACCTACAATACACTTATAACTCCTCTGGATGACTGCTGCCACTCATTTCTTCCAGACACCCAAAATAAACTGATTTTAAAACTGTACTATGCAATTTAAAGAATATGTATAAAAATTGAAATTGGCTGCGTAATGATCAGGAAAATTTCTAATCATTATAGAAAGTTATCATTTTTGTATATACCCTCTGTTACAAGCTTAATATAATGATAATTTAAAAAGTCTCTATGTACTAGAATCAGAACAAAAATACATAACAGTGAGTAGAAATGAATGCATGCATCATGGGCTTTATATCCCTAAGCAAGAAGAAAATGGAGACTAACAGAGCTCCAAGTGAGCAGAAGGACCTAATTCTAGCTCATTGCTGGAAACCAGAGGTTGAAATAAGATAGCTGAAGAAACCACTTCCAAACTTGGTCATCAGCCACAGCTGAAAAATGAGAGTGTGCAAAGTCTGAAGAATTTAAACACGTCTGCTCAATGGTTTGAAGTTGCTCAAGACCTCTGACTCAACATTATGGACACTGTAAAACTGGTAGGCAATTGACGTAGCCAGTGTCTAAGGGAGTTCCACTATGCCTGTCTCCTGGTATTCATGCGCTAGTGTACTCCCCTTCCATATTGTATAGGACTGGCTGCTATAACCAATAAGATATTGTAGAATTGTCAGAACATGATTTCCTAGGCTATGTCATAAAAAAGTCTCTGTCTTGGTCCTTACATCCTTGCTCTGGGGAAATTCAGCTGCCAAGCCACAAGAACACTCAATCAGCCTTAAGCAGAAGTCCATTATGTAAGCACTGAAGCCTTTTCCCAAGAGTCATATGAATGGGTCATCTAGGAATGGGATCCTATAGTTTCAGTAAAGCCTTGAGATGACTGCAGTTCTAACTGATACCTTGACTGCAAGTACAAATAAGAACTAACCAAAATGTTCCAAAATTTCTAACCCACAGAAACTATGATATGATGTTTATTGTTTTAAGTCTTTATATTTTTGGCAACTTCATAAAGAAATTTATCTTTGGGAAACATAGACAACAAAATCAATGATTAGATTATGAATGCACTTTAGTCGAACTCATTTTTCACAACATAATGACAAGTATTTTAAGAGAAATATGTATAAGATGTTCAAAGAGATAAATGAGGGAAAAATATCATGTAAAGTAAAACAAAGTACTAAAGTAAAATAAATGTAAAAGAAATAACAATAGGTAGACCAGAAAAAGAATTAGGTAGATGTCTTAGAAATGTAAAAAGTAGACATTGACTTAGTATTTTCAGGCAGCACCAATAAAAGATTGAAAATGAGCAAAGAGTTATATAATGAATTGAAAATTGCATTAATTTAATACTAAACATTTGTTGTACACCTAATATATTCCATGTACTGTTTAATGGTCTGAGAATGCAACAGGGGACAACACAGCTTTCCTGGAACTAATATTTAGTGGGAAGTGAGTCAATAAAACAAATACATTATATCAAGTAAAGTTAAAAACATAAGGAAAATGAATTAAAGGAAGCATTAACTATGCTGAAGGCTGCCCTTTTAGATAGAGATATAAAAGACATATTCCTAGAAGAGTATAGATTCTCATGAGGAATGTGATAAAATTGGGATGAAAGAAAAAAATCTCATCAAGTAAAAAGAACCTGAATTAGGAGGAGAGTTGGTGTGTTTAAAAGACAGAAAGTTCTGGAGTGAGGTGAACAAATTGGAGAGTGGTAGTAAATGGATTTGGAAGAGTAGCCAAGGGCCAGGTTATATAGTGTCTTGCAGGCTATGGGTGGACTTTGGATTTTATTCTATGCATGATAAGAATTAATCAGAAGTTTATGGGAGGTTGTAATTGATTTGCATTTGAAAGAATCATAATCACTCCAGTTGTTTTCTGAATAGATGTGGACAGAGCAATTGAAGAAAGCATGGAAACAGGGAGGTTACGTAGGGAGTATTTTCATTAGTCAAAGTGAGAGAAATCGTTTGTTTTGATGAGGGTGGTATGGGTTGAGTTGGTGAAAAGTGGTCAGATTTGATGTATCAGTTGGAAATAACCTTAAAATGATGTCCCTGTAGACTAGATGTAGATTACGAGAAAAATAGAGGAGTTTAAGGTGATGCCAATGTGTAGAGCCTCAGCAAACAGATGAAGAGAGATTTTATTTACCGAGATGGGGAATTACTGGAGCAGGGACAAATATGGAGATTAAAATCAAGAGTTTTGAACATATTAATCTTGAGATGCCTTATTAGACACCCAGGTAGAGAGGTTGAGAGAGAGGTTGAGTAGGCATCTGAATATATGAGGATGGCATCCATGAGAGTGCCTAGAGTTGCTGACATAAATTTGATAGTCATCAAAATAGTCATACTAATAAGGTGAAAGGAGGTCACCTATAGAGTAAGCATGGATAGAGAAATGACAACATCCTTGGGGCACATCACTTTTTAGAGTTTTAAAATATGAAGAAGAACCAGCAAAGGAGATAACTAAGGAGTGAACTAAAAATAGGAACAAAACCAGGAAAGCTAAGTAAAGACTGAACATTCAGGAAGAAATGATATATTAGGGCAAATGTTCTTAAAAGATAAAGTAAGATAAGGGCTGAAAATTGGTCATTTGATTTGGCAATATGGAAGGCAACAGTGACCTTAATAAGAATGATTACAAAAGGAACATGGAAAGAAAAAAAGGTACGTGTAAACAAAAGCTGTAAAAGGATGTGAAATAAAGATGGTGAAGATAAGATATATGTGTATAAGGCTTACAGAGGAGAGGGTGAAAAAAAGAATGATGGAAAAGCATTATTTGAAAAATTACTTGTTGGGTCATTCAGAAAGTACCAAGCTGAAAAATAATCAGCACAAATCTGCCCTTAGATACACTATAATCAAACTGCAAAATGCCAATTATAAAATAAAGATAATATTTCAGAAGCTACCACAAAGAAAAGACAGATTACCCATAAAGAAGTGATGATTAGACATAGCAGATTCCCTCTTCAGCAAAAATGATGAATAGATTCAAAATTGGAGGTAAAATAAAAGCCAGCCTCAAATTTTATATCCTGCTGAGGTATTTTTCAAGAGAGAGGGCAAAACCAATACATTGGAGACACAGAATTGGTATACATCAGTAAGAAGAGTGCAAACCTAGTGGCAAGGGATGGGATACAAGGAGAAAAACTGGAAAATGAAAAATTAACAAATTTTGGCAATAAATTTAACTACTGACTATAAATTAGCTCTGTTGTGTTTTAAATTAGAATATAACTAGACTATTAACAAGAAGTGTGTGTGAATCTGTTTGTGTGTGGGGGAGTGTTTTAGGGAGTTTTAATACCTAAATTGTATAGGCAAAATTGTAGCTAATGCTATATCTCAAAATTTTTTCAACTAAGTCACAAAATTATAATCAATAGCTTCCAAGCTAGCAGAGAAAATTTAAGTGAACTGGCTAAAACTTCCTCAATTCAATAGAAGTCAAGAAAAGAGGGAAAAATGAAAAATACATTGTGGTCAGGGAAATTATTGAATTGTACTATTTGGATACCTTTAAATATAATATTGAACCAAATGATCCAATTGTTAAATATATACTCTATGACAACATTTATATAAAGGTTTAGAATGTGTAAAACAAGAGTATTTATTTTGCGGATATATATACCCACAAAGTAAATGTATCTGTTAATATATATATTAAACAGATAGAACCTATAAGGAAAAAATAAATACAAAATGCAGAGAGAGGGAAAGAGAGGTAAATGAGATAATGGAAGAATGCACAGAGTGGCCTCAATTCTCTCTGTAAACTGTTATTACTTAAAAGAAAATGTAAAGCAAATGAGTTAATTATAGCTGAATAATGATAATGCTTCTAATTATATAATTCTGTTTACTTTCCAGTTGTTCAAAATATTTCATAATAAAGCAAAACATAGTATTGGAAACACACTAATATAAAATTAGAAACAAAGTAAACCTAGGAAAAATATGTCATTTTTTTCTATGTCTGATTACTTGCTTTAGTATTCCATTATTCCACCTCTCTGGCATTTAGATTTTTTATCCTTGAAGGTTAATGCTGATATGCATTTGGGTTTTTCCTAAGCTATCGTGATGGTGATAAAAATGTAGAAGACTACAATACACCTTGACTTTGCGGGGCTTAAAGGCTAGTGAACAATAAACAAGAGCAAATAGGAGTATCTCACACAAAGCAATGTGATGGATGCTTTGAAGTAGGAAGTACAATGTGCTGTATGAGCATTTCAAACAGGCAAATAATATAGATATATGGGTATCATGGAAGGTTGGGGAAGGAGATGATCTGTGAGTGAAAATCTGAGAGAACATTAGGAGTTAGCTGAGCAAATCTGTGGCAGAGGGAAGGAAGGAATCTCACAGTAACATACATAACCAACACTGAGAGAATGAATGGAGTTGCATAAAAAACACAAAGATGAAAAGAGCACTCAAGGTTCACACTAAAGGGAAAGGAGAAGATCCAGAGAAAAAAATTGACGTTTGGAGAAAAAGTTGACAGTGAAATGAATAGGAGAAAATTCAGATCACCTGAGGAATGGCATATCCAGAGGAAAGCGTCCATGGAAGGAAATGTGTATACCTTGAGTTGTGGGCAGAAATAAGTGGGATGTGTAGCAAGATGGGGTCAGAATGAGTTCTATAAGTTTCCTGTTGAGTGACTGCCCAGGCCACTGGCCTCACTGCAGCCACTAGCAGATGACCTTCACTCAGAAAGGAGTCTTGATCTTTCATGAGAGATGAGCAGGTTCTGACCACTACAGAAGAAATCAGCGGTGGTCAATAGTGATGTGTATTCCGTTCTGCAATTGTTGCTATTCACGTTCTTTCCCATTTTTATGTTTACAAACAAATCTGAGGGTGGCAATCAATGCATATAATTATTTTATTTATTAAAATATGTTCTTTGAATAGATTCACAAATCAGAAATAATTGATACATAAATTGCAAACAGTTTTAAGGCTCTTGACACATACTGTATGGATTGATTGTAAGGAATCTTGGAGAAGTACAGAGGCATCAGAAATGTAGAAATAAACATTTGACTTCTAAAACAAAAGTTGAACCTTGAACCCTAACAAACTTAGAAAGGCTTATTTAGTATAAAGATGGTCCTGAAATATTTAGAAAAACAAGTAGCTATTGTTTTCTAGCATGACACCATTGAGAAAAGGATTTGCATTAGAAGCAGTATTGTGTAGTAAGAAGACATAGAAGTGAAACCTTGACCTTTCATACGCTTGTCCTATGACATAAGGTATAGGGATGAAGATAGTGGCAGGAGATGGGGTCAGAAAAGTGATTGGGGTCTAAGCATTAAGAGCTTTGTAAGCCATGAAAAGGATTTTGGATTTTATTCTGAGTGAGATGGCAAGCAATTGGTGACATTTGAGCAAAAGAGTAACATTCTTGGTTGTATTTTATGACTATTTATTCCAAGTAGAGAATAAATTATAGGGAGCCAAGTTTGACAACAAGAAGATAATTATGAGGCTATTATGATAGCCCCAGAGAGAGATAATGGCATCTTGAACATGTGAGATAGCAGTGGAAGAAGTGAGAAGGGACTGAATTCTCAATATATTTTGAAACTAAAGCCAATAGCAAAGCAAAACAAAGCAAAGCAAAACCTGAAAATATTGCTTGCTTCTCCGGATATTACTCACTATTTTCCAATTCATTAAAAGGCCAGAGCAATAGTCTCACATGTTGGTTTACAACTCAATGCATTGTTTTGGGCTTCCATTTTGGTACTGCCATCTGAAAGTCTTCATTAAACCATCTCTGAATGTTTAAAGTATAATTCAATAGAGCTCAATAAATGCCATTTGCGAAAATTAAATCAAGTTAATAACTAGCAAATTTTGCAAATTTTAAACCTGTGTTTTGAGGTGAATGTTCTGCTATATATATTTGCAGATCTTTATCCCTTTGACATCTTCCTACGGAGGCTCTTTTGTGCTTGAGAATTCAGTGGAAAAGTGAAAATCAGTCAGTCCTCTGACAGAGTTTCAACTACGGGATTCAGACGACAGGTTTGAACACAAGTTATACCCAGCACTGACATTTTAGCTCCAGAGACACTGGGATTAGAGAAGGTCTTCCCTGGGCCCCAGCTGTATTTATTTTCTGCATTTAATGGAGTGTTCTTCCTTTTCTATCAGCCCCTGGGCTCATTTATAGACTTCACCTCTGATTTTCAGAGATTTCTACAACCAAGACCTTAATTCCCTTTCAGAGAATCTTGCAGTTTATAAACCATCCATCTTCAGGGATTTGCTTTCCACTAGTGGCCCCTGTTCAACTTGATTCAATAAGGCCACGAATATTTTCTTCAGACCGCATTCAGACATACCTTTTTTTCCCTGCAGCTGTAAGAACTCCCAGCTCCTTGGAGACTTTTAAGAGCAAATTGAAAATGCTCTTATTTGTCTAGGCTTAGCTGTCGGCTAATATTCTAAGAGTGTATTTTATATTGTATTTTCATCATAGCCCTTTGAAATGCTTTGCATAAAAGACCCTTTATAACTGTCTCTGCCCTTCCCCTGTTGCCTATAGAAGTGAAATCTGTTCAGGGGAGAAGGACTATTTATTTCACCTCCTCCTGCTATCACCACCCTACCCACACACACACACACACACTTACCAGTTCTTCATTGTTGGTAACAGGGGCTTGATTTAAGGGGACTCGCCAGCAGCAATCTCTTTTAACTCCTTCACTTCTGGCCTCTTGCCAGCTCTCTGGGCTTTAAGAAGAGCTAGCCAAAACAAATTCCCTGTTTGGGTATGAAGATGCCATATGAGTGTAGAGTCTTTGGGCTCGTAATTTTATCTTTCACCAATGTTGAGAGAGATGTGATTCAAAGCCAACATCATATTCAAAGAGCAGCTGGATTCCTTAGGACAAAATAAGTTCTAGGACATTATTGAAATTGCCCATTCAATTATTGTACAGCTCACATGGGGAGTATTCTGAGATGGGGAAATAGAATAGATGAAAGAAAATACATTTATTACTTGTCTATATGGTTTTGGGCTCTGAAAATATGATACATCATTTAATCTTTAAGACAAACTCCAAAATTGATATTACTATCCTCACTTTGTGGATGAGTAAACAAGAGTAAGGGAGTTTAGTAATTTGCCTTCAGATTACTGTAATTGGCTGCTGAGATGTAAATAATTTCCTTTTTACTCCCAACAAGATGGTTCTTATATTACTGTGCTGCTTCCGATAAATAAGAAACAGTGATGCTCTTTAAGGAGTTTATCATCTACTACAGAGACAGTAAAACAATGGTTGAGAGTGAGGGCTTTGCAGTCAAAGTATCTGATTTCAAATTCTGGTTTCACCACTAGCTTTTTGATCTGTGGTCAAATCAATTATTTGTACCTGAGTTCCTTCTCACAGTTTTTCTGGGAGAGGCGTCAGGGCATGGCTTAAGTGGGCCCTTTCCTTAGTGTCTCACAAGGTTGTAATCAAGGTGGCCAGGTCTGGAGTCTCATTAAAGGCACAGATGGGGAAGCATCTGCTTCTAACCCTGCCTCAGAACGTTAGCAAAATTCAGTTCTTTGCAGTTATTAGTCTAAGGGCTTCATTTTCTTGCTGGCTGTTAGTCAGTAGCCACCTCAGCTCCTAGAACCCACCTGCAGTGGCCCTACATGGGGTTTTCCCTGCCCAAAGCCAGCAAGAGAGAGACAGAGACTCCAGTAAGGGTATGCTTCAATTTTATGTAATCACCTACACATATTCCTTTGCAGCCTTTCACTTTAGGTATTGTCTGTTAGTTCAAAGCAAATCACATGTCCCACCGATGCTCAAGGGAGGGGATAACTAAAAGCATGGACTTTATGAGGTAGGGAACATGTGAGAGCATCTCTTATCTGCCACATAAGTAAAATAGGAATATCAATAGCACCTATTTCAAAGATTGTTGAGACAGTTATTGTGACATTGTCTGATTCATCCTAAGGGCTCAAGAAATAGGAACTAGCCTTCCATTTAGAAATAAAATATTTTTACAAAATATGTAAGAAAAATATTATAAGGGCCATAAGAAATAAGAAGACGCATATTTTCATTATAAAAAATAAAATAAGACAAAATTCTGGCTTCAATATTTCTTCCTCCATGAGCTACTGATTTACTTCTTTGCAACTAACCTCTTTGAAAAAGAATGGGACCACTTCCTCCCCTTTCATTCAACAGATTGCAGTCTGATTTGTGCCCCCCTCCAGTCAAGAGTAGGTACCAAAGAAATCTCAAATGCCAAATCCAGTAGCCTCTATTCTAACTTATCTTATTGAATAACTGCATATTTTTTAACATGGTTTACTAGTCCTTCTATGTCTCATTGCCATATTTTATTTTCCACATAATATGATTCTTTGAGTTCTATTATTTGTCTATCTTCTCTCTTTCCATATTGGAATTTTTTCTGCATGAGAATAAGATTGTTTGACATACCACTGTATACGCGGAGTTAGAACAAAGAATGGCATATTGTAGACATTTAACAAATGATTGTTGAATGAATAATAAATGAATGAAAGAAAAATACTTGCCCCACAAAACTATTAGTAAGTCTAGTGGGAGGCAGTGACAGATACCACCTGCCATCCTGATTCATCATGGCCATTCATTCATCTGCATTTGGATGATAACCTTTTTTTGCTATACTTTTAAGAAATTTACGAACAGTCAAATTCTTATCTTCAAATAGTATAAACTTTGGGAGTTGAAGTGCTCTTCTGTCCATCAAATCATCTTAATAAAAATCATTCATTTCCACTAAATCCTTCCACTGAGATTCTGTTTACTATAGAGAGGAAAGAGAGGTAGACCCCTGTCTAATGTGTGATATTTGAGCTGGAAAAAAGTGCTAAGCAAAAAAATTTAGTAATGTTTTAAAAATATTATCATACAACATTTACAATGTGGTGCTTTTTTGTCACTCAACCTCTAGTATGAAAAATGTATAACACCATTTTACCCCAAAACTTATCTTGTGAACATTGAAGAAAGGGAAGCTTAATTATTGGCAAATCTGCATATGTCATGAAAATTTGCACTTAGGCTTGAGGATTAGATTAGGTAAATTGAAAACAAGCTTCATTGGTTAGTGTAGCAAAGGCATTTTGTGTTTAACAAATACCCACATTTTATGGCACCCTGGGAAAGTTATGTAAACTCTTTAAGAGAAACAAATGGAAAAGAAGGCTAGAGGCTTAGAGTCAGGCATTGACTATTTTGTACCATCCACTGGGGATACAGGACCAATCAAGATCAAATAGATACTTCGTGGAATTTCTTTGTCACTCTGTTGCTGGTTGCACAAGAATGTGAATCTTGATGTCCAGAAACTTCCTTTGACTATATACCCTCTCCATAGAAGAATACGGTCCATAGCCCTACTCCTGGGAATAAAAAGGAAGCAATGTACATATGACAAGGCATATGGGGAAAATAATTTTCCCTCTATGTTATGCTTGGTCCTCTTTACCTGTTTGGACAGCCTCACCTTACTCATCAACAAATATTTTTGAGCAAATACTTTGGGCTACACATTGTTTTAGGAACTGAGGATTTATACTACCTATTCTTAGTCTAATAATAAAGACCTGTAAATGGACAATCTAATGTTTTCGTGTAACTGTGTCAATAAAATTAATCATAAACTGCCATGGAACACTGAAGAGAATAAATATTTGAATGTCCTGGAGGCAAGGATTTTTGGATGGTTAGTGGTAGTGGGGGAAAATTTCACAAAATTTATTATAAAAGATAATTTTGAAGAAGGTATAAAAATTTCTCAGATTGATGTCAACTTCTGGTAGGCAAGTTTGATACCAGGAGGCGGAAGATCTTTAAGGGCTATGGAATATTATGTACAAAGATATAGTGACTTGTATTTGGATAATTGTTTGTTGTTGTTTTTTGTTTGATTTGTTTGTTTGTTTGCTGGAATATGAAGTGTGATGGGTGGAATATTTCTTAGAACTCTTGCATTTGCCAGAGATTTGTAATGCCCTTAAAACAGCTAATCTAAAAATGTTAGCAAAGGAAAGAAAAAGTATCTTTCCTTTCACATTCTTATTTAAAATTCAATTTGAAAGTTCATTTTGTGGATATATTTAGACATTTTAGGGAAATGTAGAGAAAGGCCTTATCATCTCAGCACATCGGTATGCACCTTCGGATTGTACTTTTATAAAAGTAATTACAGGGAAATGTGTGTATTTATAGTTGACTTTGACTTTCTTACAATTATTTAATAAGGCAGGCTGACAATACTGCTCTCATGATCTAAGAGCCTGTAATCTCTCTAGGGTCTAATTATCTCCAGATAACCTTGCCCCTTGACGACATCTGTATTGCTATTATAAAACATGTTTATTTTAGGAAAGGACATATATTTTGTAGTGTAATAGCATTAAACTGTCAGACCTGAGTGTTAACAGCAATTTGCCAGAAAAGCTTTCAAAAAAGATTATCTCAGGCATTATATGTGGCTTATCAGACAATCTAAGAGGATCTACAGTCATTTTCTTATACCTAATTTTTTTTTTATTCTCAGAAAAGAAGACTTTGCCACAGTAAAACACGGCATGAATGTTCTGAAATGGGGCTATTTATATTTTACCTGTAAAAATCTTTCACTCAAAAGTGCAGTGAAATAGGATGGTATACAAAAGAAATATAACTAACATGGAAAAGAATAGAGGCCATGGCTAAAGTAATGATACTGAAATTTAAGAGCGTGGTTCTAGAATCTGGGCCCAGAGGAGTGCTTATTAGCTGTGTGAGTTTACAAAACCTGTTATTTAATTTTTCTCAGCCTCAGTTTTCTCAATTACAAAATGGGGATAATGGTAGGGGATAAAAATAACAGAACTGTGTTATTATGGGAAAAATTAAAATAGATATTGTTAACATGATCGTCAGAAGGATAACATAATAAGCTCTTAAAAACAGTTATTATTGTTATTACTGTTAGGTGTATCATTCATTATTCAACAGAAAAGTATTGTTCTCTAGTTTTGTGCTAATTATTTCTATGAAGTAGATATAAAATGATGAGCGAAAGGGACAAGATACAATTTGGTAATAACCTCTTTATCTTTTTTCTTCTGTAATTAGGTAAAATAATTGTAAACTTATTTAGATTTCTTTGTGTCTGAGACTAACCAATAGAAATATGAAAAAAAAGACTGTGAGTGACAAATGCTAAGCAAGAGAACTTACCATAACACCATTATGATCAAAACACAAATGGCATTGAGTTTTGACACAGAAAGGACAAGTAGATCAGTAGAAAAGAACAGAGTCTAAGAACAAATTGAACTATGCATGTGGGCTTGATACAAGGTCAGCTATTGGCATTTCAATTCAATGGGAGAATAATGATTTATTTAATAAATGGTGCTACAATATTGTCCTATATATCGAATAGAAAAAAATTACAGATGGACTAGGGACCTTTTAAGTGTGAGAAAGAGATTTTCAGAAATCCTGTTGGCTTTAGGTCTACTGGAAAGTCTCATTTCATTGTCTGGCAAAATGTGATTGAAGGAGATGAGAAACTAGTACGAACTATCCTCTCTCTACCAATGCCACTTATTTTTACAATTCCCAAATATATTCCCTTTGTAATTCTTTAATGTAAAATCAGAGGGATCGTGGAGGGATAAAATTAAGTACCTATGCTAAGTCTACCATTTTAAACAGGAATCTTCCCATTCTACTAAAGGTCTTAATAGAAGGTCCAAGAACATGAATGATATTGTATTATGGATCTAGAGAATTAAAAGGGACTTCATCTAGTACAAAGGTTTTCTCCCCAGAATTACTAACTGATATTAGTCCAGCATCATATTTAACATTTAAAATAATAAGGAGCTCAAAGCAATTGAAGGAACTTTTCCATTATTGAGCAACTCTAATAGATAACATTTCTTACACTGGCCCCTGAGACTTCTACCCATTGGTCTTAATTTCACCCAATGGAGGCTGCTGTCACAGGAATCTCATTTTATCTCATCTTCTGGAGACACCCTAAAGAAGTGCTTTTACATCTGTCCCTGCAAAGTCTCTACAGGGATTTCTATTTTCAGACCAGTTTTACTTTTGCTTCCAGGCTTGAGGTTTTCACACTGTGTGTATAATTTGGTATTCCACAAACGTGTGTTTTTCCTAGGTATTCTGATTTCTTCTGGGGATGGTTTGTATTAGTGACTAGATAGAATGGTTTAGTACAACGCAAGGAGATTTTTGTGTTCCCACTAAGGCAAGAAATGGCATCCTCCTAGACTTTAGAATGATGCTGATGCAAAGATTTCACTTCAAACTCCCCATACACGTGAAGCTGGGTCCTTGGTATTCTGGTTTCTTTATCATGCAAAATGCAGGTGGTATAGCCAAAGATGGAAACTAACCAGTATATGGTACCAGTTATTAAAATATTGAAATACTCCTCTATTTTTTAGCCACCCCGAATTGCAACACCCCTTTGGAGCCTTACATTATGATCTAGCAACTACATCAGCTTCCCAAACTTAGCTCCCACACTAAATCTGGTATCAAGTTTGGTGTTGTATCAGATGTTAAATATGACTTTAATATGACTTTTAAGCGTAACCAACCCCCAAGTATGCATAAATTTTTTATTTTTTTTTTTAGCTCCACTCTCACTTTGAGCATAGATTCCCATTTGTTTCTGGTCTCTAATTTTCTCTCTTCTTCAAAACTCCATGATTATTTTTAGATGAATTCAGATAGTCTTATCATTGTGCTCATGAGCTATTTGAGATATGACCATCCATATTCAGCACTGAAAATCAAAATTAAAAATTCCAGTCAAAATATAAGTACTTTCATTTTTTAAAAAATCATTGATCAGAGATGATATAATTTGATGCAGCAATCTGGATTTTTAAAAAACTAGTTTTCTAAAAATGTGAAAAAGCATTAGTTTGGCAACTCAGAGTATCACATCTCAAAGAGATGATGTTTTTATGAAGTTTCATCAATACCAAACCAAATTCAGATAATTTTGATGGAATATTTATTCAAATTTGTTTTGTCATTGACAATAAATTCTTGAATTCTTTGCTATGTTTTCTCATTCTAATTTAAGAATCACAGGAAGAATAAAAGTAATCCTTCATTTACATAACTATTACTTCTCTTCATTTGTGTATTTTCTTCTAATTACTTGAAAATTAGGTAGTATATTTACTGTGCAATAACATAGCAATCAAATTATTTTATTACCTTGGAGACTGCTGGGTTCCCTTGATTTCTGTGAGGATGGAGAAAGAGCTGGCAGCATTTTTTTTTTCAATTTTCTATGACTTTCTCTGTAATCTTTGACTCTCCATCATGTTATCAGAGTAATGTAAAATCTTAGCTCTTCAAAACTTTACATTTTCAGGAAAATCCTTGGTGTAGAACACAAAGCACACATTAATATTTATTCCAGTCAAAAAAAAAATGTTTTAATCGGTATTGTTGCCATGGTGGTGGTGGTGGTGGCATGACTATGTGTGTGTGAGTGCATGTGTGTTTTAAGGCAGAAAAATACAAAGTTGCAATATCAAATGTGATGCCCAAACAACTGCTTTAACACTCATGTGTGCAGTATCAAAAAATATTAAAGGGTCAAATTAATTTTTGAAATATGTATTTTGGAAGCATATACCTTTATAAAATGCATAATGACTACAATAACCAAAAAACTAGTACTGCTCTCCCCACATGTTTCTGATACTGCTGAGTACTGTTTGGAAAATTATGGTCATAAATCAGAAAAATCAGGTTTTGTTGAGTATCTAATAAACTGAAAATGTTCTACGTAATTTCTGTACATTTCATCACATAATCCAATATGTTTAGAAAAATTATATCTGTTTGAAAAATAAGAAAACTAAGACTCCAAGAGGTTAAGTAACTTCATTAAGGTCTTACGACTTGTATTTGTCTGCAACGGATTTGAACCCAGGTTTAGTAGGACTCCAAAGCGTGTCCTCTTTTGATTATACACAATTGCCTATAAATTAGGTGTTAAGTCTACATATTTCGCAGCACATTCTACTTTTCTAAGAAATTCTGACCTTTCCACTGCTGTTTCTGGGAAGAGTATTCTCATCTCCTTAACTACCTGCTTGATATTGCTATTGAGAATAGTAAGTAAAGCCCTTTGACGTAGGACAAAATAGTCTCATATTATTCCCATGGTCTGTTAATTTCAATAGGGTGTGGATCAGGTTTTCAAGATTTCCACATAAATCAGTCTATCCTGGCACATACCTCCTGCCTAAACAGATTGGACAGACTCTTTCTGGCAAGATTCCTGTTACAGCTTTTTTTCCTATAGTCCATGGTTTCCAACGTATTTGATATGTTTTCTTTAACTTGATCATAATATCTTGGAATCTATACTGGCTCATTATTACTGACACTATTTCTTCTGCACAATTACACTTGCCATCTTTTTTAACCATCTCTTAACCAAAACCCGAAGTTATTCAAGTTTAAATAAATTAGATAAATATACACAATCACAGTGAGGAATTACACACTCAAACACTCCCTTCACAAAAAAACATTGGTTATAACTGAATTCATCAGTCCTGATTATTTCAATGTTGTACTGCTTCAGAAAAATAGCACAGTAGATGATCAACTTTATTTGGGGGTACTGTATTTTTTCCATTCAACATACGTGTACTGAGCACCTACTGTATGCTGGGTATGCTATCAGATCCAAAGTAAAGAAGGAGGCAAATAGAGATACAATGCTGTGTTAAATTCCAAAATAGAAGGAGAAATTGTCCAACGTCATTCTTTCCCAGATTTCCCTGTATTCCTCTGCCCATTCCTTCTCAATTTCCTTTTCTGACTCCTCTTCTTTTGTCTCTGTAACATTGGGTATGACTCAGGGCTCTGACCCAGGCCAGTTTCTCTTCTCAACCTTCACACTCCATTGGAGTGCCTATTGCTGCTACTCCTGTCTCTGTATGGATGTATTCTAAATGATGATTTCTCAATACCTCCACTTTGATGTTTCATAGAAACCTCACACCAAGCAAGGCCAAAACAGAGCTCATCATCTGCCTTAGTTCGTCAAAGGCCGGCGATATATAATGACTTACATAATGGGAATTTTATTTAGGGTAAAAGCTTACAGTTCTAAGGCCATGAAATGTCCAAATCAAGGCACCATCAGAGATGTTTTCTCACCAAAGTTAGCAACTGGTAATCCTGGTGTCCAGCCACATGGCAAAGATGGCCGCTGATCTCTGCTGAGGTCTCTGCCTTCCCCTCCAGAATCTACCATCTCCCGGAGCTCAGATATGGGCAGCCAGGCATAGGATTTATCAATTCTCTGGCATCCTTTCTCAGTCTCTCAGGCAGAGCTTCTCTGCCTTTCTGAAGCTGTGGGAACCTGAAATTCTTTCTCTCACATGGCTGGATCAAATATCGCAGAGTTCCCTTTTTCTGTGAGTATCTGTCTCTCTGTGTCTCTGTTTATATCAGATCCAGCAAGAGGGAGGAGACTCAACCTAAATCACACCTCACTGACATAGTCCATTCGAAAGAGTCTCACACCCACAGGAACAGACTAGTTCAAAAACATCATCTTTCTCTTTTGAGGATTCATAAAAGAACTTCAAACTGTCACATCATCCTTCCACAAAGTCTGCCCTCATCATTACTACCAATCTTAGTGACTGGTTTCATGTCTTATGGTTTCATCCCTCTTACTCTCTTAGTAATTGGTGTCACCATCTGAGTTGCAGACCAACCTAGAAACCATATCTTTGATCTCATCCTGTCCCTAGCCACCAAAATCAAATCACCAGATCCTATTACTTGTACTTCCTGAATCTATAGAATTATCCCCACTATCCTATTTAAGGGCAGTCCCCATTAACTCATTATCAGATCTTACAACAACCAAAACAGTCTTCTTTCCCCAAGTACTTCCCTCTCCAATTTATAATCCACACTAATGCCAGAGTAATATTTAACACTCCAAATCAAATAAACTATTCTGCTTTAAAGTATAGGCATATCTTGGACATAGTGTGAGTTCAGTTCCAGATCACTGCAATGAAGTGAATATTGCAATAAAGTGAGTCACTTGAATATTTTGGTTTCCACATGTATAAAAAAAAGTTATATTTATGCTATACTGTTGTATAAATGTGCAATAGCTTTATGTCTAAAAGCACAATTAGTATACTTAATACTTATTATTATTTTTATTATTATTAAACCCTCACTATATGCCAGACTCTTTTCTAAGTTCTTTGAATGTTAATCCATTTAACCCTCACAGAAATTCCAGTGGCAGCATACTACAGGCAACACAGTGAGATCAGTCCACTGTGTGATACAGGAAATAAGGGGGTGCCTTATCTATAGAGAATTTTAAGAAGAATTATGAAGTCAATTATTATTATCATCATGAGTTGGAAATTCTAAATAAAGTTCATGATAAAATACTATTTCCTGAAAATAATAACTTGTGATTTAAGTCCCAAACAATCGCAGGTGACTGAGTTTTCAGTTGCTTCAAATCTGCCATTTTTACTGTCAGTTGAAGTTTTATTGAGCTTAAAATTTGCAAAAAATGAGAGAAACAGTGCAAAGTGTAAGATGTAATAATTTTCTTTGGCAAGTGAAACTTTTATGAAATTTGAATAATGTCCTAGAAATTAAAATTAAAATTTAACTGCTACCCAATTCATTCATGAATGTGACAAAATACATAAATAAACATTGTATTATTTTAATCAAAAACTATATTAATTGAATTATGAATTCATTACTTTTTTGGACTGTAATATTTATTTCATTTATTTATTTTTTTATTTTACTGGCAAAAGAGATTTATCACTGCTTATGTTTGTTTTCTAGCTACTATTATTTTTATCCATTTTACATAATAACTATAAATGAAAATAATTTTGTTATATAGAAGATGGATGTATTCTGAAATGATTTGCTATGGATGTCAAATATGCTAAATGTGCCATTGACAAACCCATGAGATGGGTATAATTATTTCTTCCATTTTTACAGATAAAACTGACGAGTGTCAGTGAAAGCTGGCAAGTGATAAGGTCAGATTTGCATGTGAGGTGGATTGTTCTAGATGAGAGATAAGGAACTCCAAAAACCAGGAGAGTAGTTGAAAAACAGTCTAGCCTGCCCTGGTGGTAGAGTGTAGAGGGGATGATTGCTTTGACCTGGCTTAGCAGATTCTGCGTGGGGAAATGACCTGCAAGTTTTTATGGTTCTTGTTAATGTTTATGAATGTCTTTGTTTAACAGGGTTACTGTAACAAAGCACCACAGACTAGTTGGCTAAAACAACAGAGAATTTGTCTCACAGCTTTGGAGACTGGAAGCACAAAACCAATGTGTCAGAAAGGCCAGGCTTTCTTTGGAGTCTGTAGCATTCTGGCAGTGGCTTGCCAACACACCATAACTCAAGCTCCGCCTCTGTCACATGGACTTCTCTCTCCTTGTGTGTCTCCTCCTTCTCCTGTGTCCAAATATCCTCTGCTTATGAGGGTTCCAGGCATATTTGATTAAGACACACTTTGATTCAGTTTGGCCTTACTTTATAACATCATCAAAGATCTTATTTATAAACGGGTTCACATTCATAGGACTTGGGGTTAAGAGTTGAACATGTCCAATTCATAATAAAACCCAAAAAGATTTCTAGCTTGCTATTCTTTCTAGAATATTGTTGATTAAAAAAATCTCATCTTTGGGGAAAGAATGTTTCTAGCGATGATGAGGCCAGTGTTATAAAAATGAAATATTGTAATGTCATAGCCACAACACTGGTTCTTTAACAGCATTCCCATCCCTTATTTGATTTAAATTTAATGAGGCAACTGTCAGAGCATAATATGATATGCAGGGAAATAGTAGTAGTTACTATGCTGACCTGTGCTACACTATTAAGTAAAAAGGCTCCATATTAAGTCAACGATAACATATTTCATTGCCTTTCCCAAGATTGTTACTGTCAGGACACAAAATGACCAGTTAAGTTCAGACCACTTTAATAATGTTATCACCCTGAGACCATTGCATGATATTCATCACTTTTTTTTTTTTATCCAAATAGAAGATTCTTGTTGAGTGTTTCCATAACACCTCCAGTCCCTTTTCCTGTAACCGGATAGGAGACAAGGCAAATAAAAATCAGGACTTAACTGCTTATGATTCAGGCAATTCAGTCAATTTGAAAAATCTGCTTCATTTCTGATACTGTTGTGCTTGTTTTCATTATCCATAAAACAATGTATTATGCAGCTTTTCCCCTTGGATTCTCTATTGTTACAAATTTAGGGGTCAAAGCCAGCTGTGTTATTTTATATTTGACTTGAAATATGTGTTTTACTTGAAGATTTAAATTTTAAAAAATGTATTACCAACTTTGGAGGGAAAAACAATCTTCAATTGACAGGAAAGATATGTCCAGACTGTTGAAGCCTAAGATTGGCTGATGATTTGCCCAGAGATCTTTGTTCCTTGACTTGCCTGAGGACTCTCAACCTATTTAATGTTAAGATTTCTACTGAGAATAGAGAACAAAACACAGATCAGGGCCAACTGTGGAGCTGAATCTTGTGTGAGGTAAGATCTCACTCCAGGGACTGGGCTTTGGCCACTGATTTATTTTAAATAAGCCAAATCACACATTCTCATTTGCTGGGAATTATTCTGGGTGATTGCTCTTCCTCAATTAATTCCACACAACTTTAAGAGTAAAGGTGTCATTTTGAATAAAGGGTGACAGCAACAAATCCTTTGGATGGATGTATATGTCAGGGTTTCCCCAGGGAAACAGAACCAGGAAGTAATCTGTATAAATTTATTGCAAATAATTGGCTTATGTGATTTGTGAGCTGACAATGAACAAGTCTGAAGTCTGTAGAGCAGGTGATCAGGAAGGCCAGGCAACAAACTCTCTGACATAAGTTGAAGCTGCAGACCACAGGAAAGTTGATTCTTTCTCAGGGAATCTAAGTTCTGTCCTTAAGGCTTTCAACTGATTGCATCAGGTCAATCCAGAATACTAGAATACTCTCTTTTATATAAAGTCAACTGATTGTAGATGTTAATCACATTTATAAAATACTTGCACACCAAGACCTAGATTATTGTTTGATTGAATAACTGGGTACTATGGTTTGGCCAAGTTGATACATAAAATAATCATCATAGCAGATGTATCAGGAGAAAATGAACATGAAGGAAGTTAATAAAAATTGACTCAGTTCAGACACCAGACTTTGTATTTTGCATTTCCCACACCTCTCATCATTGAAAAACTGACTGACGGGGAGCAGCTGTGGCTCAAGCAGTTGGGCATCTGCCTTCCACATGGGGGGGGGGGTCCTGGGTTCGGTAGCCTGTACCTCCTAAAGAAGACAAGCAAATGTAATGAACAGATGCAATGAACAAACGCAATGACCTGATGCAGTGAGCTGACACAATGAGCTGACGAACAGACACAACGAGCAGATACAATGAGCAGGGAATGAATGTAGCTCAAGTGGTTGGGTGCCTGCCTCCTACATGGAAGGTCCCGGATGTGGTTTCTGGTGCCTCCTAAAGAAGATGAGCAGACACAGTGAGCAGACAATGAGCACAAACATCGAGCAGAAACAACGAGCAGACAGATGAGGGAGCCATCTCAAGGGGGAGGAGGGGAAACTGACTGACCTGCCCTCAAGATGGTGGAAGGAGATTCTCCAGGACACCGTCCTCTTTCAGAAGCTTTGAACAACCAGCAAGAACTGTTGAAAATATCTTTCTCAAAGCTGCAGAAAACAATTTAAAAAGTTGTATAAGTGTTAGTTGTTGATAATTTTAGATCCAGGTGGAAAGTGCTATAACAGGGAAATTTGGTGTTGTCCTGGTTAGACTCTTTGTGGACCCCAGGAAATCCAGTTCTTTAAAATGAACCCACTCCTGTGCTTGTAAACCCTTTGTAGATGGGGCCTGTTTTATTAAATCACTTTGGTTATGGGCATTTGAGCAGATTGTGGGACCCAGGATGGGTCTTAATCCTTTACTGGGTTCATAAATAAACCTAGGAGCAGGGAGAGGAAGAGCACCATTTTACCTGGCATGTGAGAGAGGACCCTGTGAGGTATAGAAGGACAGAGAAAACCTGAGAGGCTGGAGGCTGGAATCAGCAGAGCAACCAAAGCTGAAGCAATGAAGCCAAGATGAGAGGGGAGAGGTGAGCCATATGCCTTATTGCCCACAGCTGAGCTGGAGAAGCAAGTGAGCCTGTAGGAGAAGGCAAAGACCAGTAGCCATTTTGCCTGCCTTGTGGCAGGAGTCCAGGATCACCAGCAGTCAATCTTTGGTGAGGCAGCATCTCTGATGATGCCTTCATTTTGACATTTTCTCAGCCTCTGAACTGTAAGATTTTACTTGAACAAATTCCCATTATAAAAGCCAACCAGTACTGGTATTTTGCATTGGCAGGCTTTGGTAAACTAAGATAGGTATGATAGTGAGACATGGCCTCACCTATAGATGAAGAAAGGGCAGGAGGAAGAAGTTCTATCAAAGGCAGGGCAAACACCCCCACCAGACTGCATTTTCTCAAATAGTTGCATGAGAACCAATTAGCCCTTGGTAATATATATTGGTATCTTTGATGTTTTTAAAGAGTTTAAATTTCTTATTAATTACAAGAAATTACAAAATTGGCAGGTTTCACATGAAAATCCAGATCATTTGAGGCTTCCATTACTTATCCTTAAATTGCTTTTCACTTGGGTTCCATAGCAATCCATCATCTTGGTTTCCACCTCCATTATTGGTTGCTGCTTCTCAAGCATGTGGCTCCTCCTCCCTCACTGCATCCTGGCTCCCATGCTGGGACGTGCCCAGCACCTAGTTTGTGGGCTTATTCCCATTTATCAACTCCTTGTGTAGAATATCTGGTTTGAAGCCTTTAAATATCATCTCTGCACTGGTGACTTTCAAATAAATATTTCTAGTTTGGCCCACCCCTCTTTCTTCCCAATTCCACACAAACTCCAGTCTCATAGATATACCTGCCTACCTGAGAGCTCCCTGTGGGTGTCCTATTAACAACTGTTTCATTCTAGTTCATGTAGAAGAATGTCTTGAGTCATGGTTTGAAGTGTTAATTTATACAAGGGAGTTTGAGCCCAGAGCAGTGAGGGTAAGATAGAAAGGCAAATGAGGGGGAAAAAAAATATGAAACATTTCTCTTTTGGCTACCAAATCCCAATAAACTGCAAGAAGACTCAGCAAGTTACTCAGAAGGCTTTTTCATTCCATGTATGGGAAGGATTACAAGAAAAAATCACACCATGGAAAAGTTCAAGGCATCCTCCTATGGAGACGTAACTCTCTCTTAACATGTGGTCTCTTGATGTTCTCAGCAGGCCAATTCTCATCTCCATGGTGTTGTAGTTCATCCAAGTTGAAAACGGGAGGGGAGTTCCAGCAATACTATATAGTTGAGGGCATCTGAGAAAGTTCATACATTTGGGCCCAAATACATCTCAAAATTATCTTATCAAACATTATCTTACCTCCTGTTCGCCTCCTTCTTAAGATGTCTTCCACATCCCAGTTACAAAGAGTTCCAGGACACAATCCCCCGAATCATCTTTAACTCTTTTCTTTCTGTCACACACCACATATATTCTTACAGTGAACCCTCACTGCTCTGCCTTCACAATGTAACCAGGGTCTGGACCTCTGCCACAGGGCCTACCTCTGGCTATTTTCTTTGCAGAAAATGTTTCCTACAATATTCTTACATAGTTTCCTGCATTCCTTACCTTCAGGACACTGCCCAAATGTCACATTCTTAGTAAAGCTTAGCCTGACCACCTATTTAAAATGATGCCCCGGTTCCCCACAGGGCTCCCCATCATACTTCCTTACTTTTCACCGTCTGATATAATATATGACAATTATTTATTGTCTGTTTCACCTCACAAGTATAAATTCAAAAAGTACAGAGATTTTTTGTCTGTTGTGCTCACTGTTAAATTCCAACCACCTAGAACACTTTCTGGCCCAGAGGTGTTTTGAGATAATGATTTGAATGACTTCCAACTTCTCTTGAAAACAAATTAGAGACTCAAGCTTCACCAGGCCCCCATTTTCACATGGGAATTTTCAACTGGAGTGGGTAAACATATCTCTTAGCAACAGACCCCCTGGGCTGCCTCATTCACCATTGCCAAAACAGCCCTAGTAGGTGTGTGAGTCAGAACCTTGGTAAACTGAGTTTCTCCCTCCTGTGTGCCTGTTCACTTTCACCTTCCACTCCTCGTACCAATCAGAGAGTAGGACAGATTTAAAAGCACCTCGGGTAGGAAGAAACCACTTCCTGCTAAGGGTCTGAGCTGGAAGTTCAGCTACCTAAAGATACTTCCTGGGTAATTAAATACACTCCCCTCCAAAACCGACCTCTACTAGTTAAGAAAATTAATGCTTCATCAATTTATACCCACTCTGATCTCATCTCTTCCAACTTCTTTCAATATTTCATATGCACCAGTGAAACTCCACTCCAGACTGTTCCCTCATCCCTAGGCTCATATTCCCATTTGCCAACTGAATGCCTTCACTACAATCTGTACTACACTCTTAGGAACTGAATTCACTTCCTTCTCTCCTCAAGGGTGTTTTTCCTTCCTTGGACAGTCTTAGTTAATGGCATCAAATCTGCAGGCAAGCTCAAGACCAATAATAATAATAATAATAATAATAATAATGACCTAAACTATTCCTTTCACTTCATCTCCCATTTCCAGTTTGTCATGTTAAATTCAAAATGGCTCCTGACTGTATTTCCTTAGTCTTTTGATGACTGTTTTAGCTTAGGCCTTCTTCATTTCTTCCTTGCATGGTTTCAGGTACTTTCTGAATGGTATCCTTGAAGGGTTTGTTCAAGTCAGAAAACTAAGAGTCACCCTTGACTTCACTCTCTTCCTCACACTGCATTCCTAATCTGTCACTAAATTTTGCAAATTATACCTCCTGAAATATTTCCCGAATTGTATTTGCATCTGCCTCTTCTAGCTTGGCTTCATCTCTCTCCTAAATTACTGTAACAGCTTTCTAATTGGTCACCTACAGACTCTTCTGCTTTACCCTCTTCTAAACCATCTTAGGCACTCCAGTCAGAGTGATCTTTTGAAAAAATATATTTTGTAATGTTACTGTCCTGCTTAAAACCCTTCTATTGCATCTCATTGCCTTTATAATCAGTTGGAGTCTTTAATGGGGTCCATCTATTAGGCCTTTCTGATCAGGTCTCTGTTACCTTGCCACTTTCATCTTGGGCCACTCTTCCCCTTAGCTCTCCTCTCCAGCTATGCTGTACCTCTCTTGAACACTTTAAAAACCCACGCTCTCTGCCGTTTCTATTTCTTGCCAGCCCTCTCTTTACCTAGCTAACTCCAACTCATCTTTCACATACCCACATAAACATCCCTTTCTCAGGGCAGCTTTCTTGGTCAAGTTAGGTTCCCTTGTTTTACACTCCAATAGATCCTCCTATTTCTCCCTTGCACTCCTGTACCATTTACTTAACAACTTATGATCACTTTTAATTATCATTCCATTAGTCTGTAAGCTCCATGAGGAGAGGGGCCACTTTAATCTTGTTCAGTCCTTTATCCTAATATTTAGTGCAATTCTTGGCATATTTAGATGTTCAAAACATTTTATTGGGGAAGATGGCATTGGACTAGGCAGGCAGGGCTCAACTCTCCCACAAAAACAACAAAGAAAGAGCCAAAGCTATCCAAAAGGACCTGCTTTGGGGGTCAACAGATCAGGACAGTGCTACACTATTCCCAAGAGGGTGAGAGACAGAGAAATGAAGAATCTGAAACAACAAACATGAATTACCAAACATCTGCAGTGGCTGGGAAGGGCTCCCCTACCCCACCTTAAAGATAAATTGGTATAAAACCCTGACTCACTGTAGCTGGATGAGAGGGGAACAGACATCTTCCTCCCTTTCAAAACTTACAAGGGAAAAGGGATGGGGAGTTCGGCGGCTTTTCCTCAGTGAATTCAGTCATCAGAGCCTGCTTTAAATCTTGGCTCTGACAAGCCTAAAACACAGGAAGAGAGCTTGAAACCTCTGTGGAAATATGCACTGATGAGTGCCATTTTCTAGGAATTCTGGAAATTACATGGACAAAAACTGCTTTTGGTCCTCTCTGTGCCCGAAATCTTGACAGAAAATCTGCACCCCATTATTGAGTCCCTGAAATAAATTTTGATAACTTAAGCTGGACAAATTAAAAGACAGAATAAGTTGAACCAAATATCAAAGAAGATTTGTGGAAAAAAAAAAAAAACAATAAGCAAGAGAGAAATTGGCAAACAGAATAAATCCATCAACATATTTAGATACCTAGACATAAGCAAAAAGTTAGAAGCCATACTAGGAAACAGGAAGAAATGGCCCAGCCAAAGGAACAAACCAAATATCCTGAAGAGATATAGAATTTAAGACAATTAATCAATGATGATCACACAACTATCCTACGTCAATTCAAAAAATTGAAAGAAAATATGACTAAAGAGATAAAGGATATTAAGGAGACACTAGGTGAGCATAAAGAACAATTTGAAATCCTCAAAAACAAGTAACAGACCTTATGGGGATGAAACACATGATGGATGAGATTAAAAATACATTAGAGGCACATGAGAGCAGATTTGAACTGTTTGAAGATAGAATTAGTGATTTCAAAGACAGAATATCTGAGCTGGAAAAGACAGGAGAACAGAAATAGAAGAGACTGGAAAAAATGGAACAGAGTCTTGGAGAATTGAATGACAATGTGAAACATTTGCATTATTGGTGTTCCAGAAAGAGAAGAGAATGGAAAAGGGGCAGAAAGAATATTTGAGGAAATAATGACTTAAAACTTCCCAACCATTAAGAAGTATATAAATATCAATATCCAAGAAGGACAACACACCCCAAACAGAATAAATCTGAGTAGATCTACCCTGAGAATTCAGAATGACAAATACCAGAGATAAAGAGAAGTTTCTGAAAGCAACAAGAGAAATGGAAAGCATCACATACAAGGGAAATATGATAAGATTAAGTCCTGACCTTGCATCAGAAACCATGGAGGTAAGAAAAGGGTGGTATGATATATGTAAGGTACTGAAAGAGAAAAACAGCCAGCCAAGAATTCTATATCTGGCAAGGGTGTCCTTCAAAAATGAAGGGCATTCAAAGTCTTCACAGACAAACAAAAACTGATAGAATATGTTACCAAAAGACCAAAATTGGAAGAGAGTCTGAAATCTGAAAGGAAAAAACAAGGGTGAGAGACTTGGAGAAGAGAGTAGAAATGAAGACTATTAGGAAGGGTAAACTAAAGGATAAGAAGACAGACAATAGGACAATATGACAACAGAGAGCCAAAGGACAAAATGGCTGAAGTAAGTAATGCTTTTTACAGTAATAACACTGAATGTTAATGACTTGAATTCCCCAATCAAAAGACATAGACTGATAGAATGGATAAAAAAAATATGAGCAGTCTATATGCTGTCTGTAAGAGACCCACCTCAGATGTAAAGACACAACCAGATTAAAAGTAGAAGGTTGGGAAAACTTACTCCATTTAAATAGCAACCAAAAAAGATCAGGAGTAGACCAGATAAATGTAAATAGTATTTGAACAATAATTACTCAGGGCAACTGGCAAATTGTTCCTGTGATCAGTATTCTGTATTTTTTTTCATACAAAATAAACACTTCTTTTAATTGAGAAGGACTGGAGAAGAGACATATTTTTGGATACTTCATTTTTCTTTAACCCTTTCTTATTTGTGCTCTTTACTTAAAATAACCTATCTGGATCAATAATGATTTAGCATGACTACTGTTGTACAAGATTTTGAGTTTTTCTGCCTTATAAAATTATGAATTGGCAAATTGTTAACTGCTGTAATTCATTCCAATACTATGTGAAGAATTCCCAAACAGGAATTTGATTATCTAGAAAGAATTATAGCCTAAAAGGAAATTAAATAACTAAACCAATAATTTATTTCATTCTTAGAGATTATTATGTCCAATAGTTAGAGGTGTAATATAAAAATTAGAATTATGTTCTAATTAAATTCTATTATATTTGAATTATTTACTTTTATAAACATTTGTTGCTATGCTATCTGTTTTTATAACTGATTATATTAAATCTAACTTGGCCTTGCACTCTGATTTAAAATTTTTAATGTTTCAATCTATTTTTCTATTTATTTTACAATTTAACAATAAAGGACCTTGTAAAATTTTTATTTACTTATTTATTTTAAGGAAACTTTAGATTACATAACTGAAAACATAAAAAATATAGTGGTTCCCATATGCCCCTCCCATGCTTTCCCACATTAACAACATCCTTCATTAGTCTGGTACATTTGTTACAATTGATGAACACATATTGAAGTATTGCCACTAATCGTAGATTATAGTTTACATTATAGTTTACACTTGGTCCAGTGCTAGTCTGTAAGTTATGACAAAATATATCATGGCCTGTATCTGTCATTGCAATGTCATGTGAGACAATTGCAATGCCCTGAAAATACCCCCATATTAAATCTATTTTTCACTCTTCTCCACCTCAGAGACTCTGGTGGCCACTGCCTTTATATCAATTATACAAGTTTTTCCAATGTTAGAATAATAATAAATCTATAATAGAATAATAGTAAGTCTACTTTAGTATATTGTTCATTCCCCTATCCTGAGGATTTTGGGATGGGGATGCCCACTCTGCCCTAATTGAGAGGGGACTTAAATCCCATGGAGCAGATGGATGGAACTATCTTACTTGCAGTTGTAGACTCTCTCTGTTCCTTGGGATGGGAATTGTCCATCATCATCACCTTGTTAGTTGTACTGTGTGAATCCAGTGAACTGGAAAGTAGGTTTTGCAACTCTGCTGAGATTCAGGGCCCAACTGGCACATGGACGTACCGAAGATTTAAGTCTCTTGGACATACACCTATGAAGTCTAGTACTAACTATAGGTTCAAATAAAAGAGTCATGTGTAGGGAAACCACAGTGAGTCCAACTCTGTCACACAGCGGAGCAAAAATTCCAAGGTAAGGACCACTGGCAGGTCACCAAAGTCCTGAGATGTCTGCCCTGCCTATAGTGTCTGGATGTCTCTAGAGCCTTCAGGAGCTCCACTATTTGAGGCAATATTTACTCTGGCAGTCAATGAGATCTTGCTGAGACATCCATAAGCATGACCTCTGGAATGACCTCCCAACTGACTTTGAAGTCTCTTAGCCATAGGAACTCATTTGTATTTACCATTTTCCCCTTTTTGTCAAGGTCTTTTTCCAGGTGCATTGCTAGTTCACACTTGGTAATAATCCCTTGGTACCAGGGAAGCTCATCCCCAGGAGTCATGTCCCAGGCCGGGGGAAGGTAGTAAATTTTTAAGCTGAGTTTGGCTTAGAGAGAGGCCACATTTGAGCAACAAGGAGGCTCTCAGGAGGTAACTCTTAGGCAACATATAATACTAGGCTAAGTTTCAATTTCAAAAGAAAATGAACTCGGGGGATTCTTTCTGTCCCATTAGAGAATGTAGCAGAACTCCCTAGGATGGGAATTCAATATTCTTTTGGTTATTGTGTAGATATCCACCCACCGTGACAATACCCGATGAACCCTTGAGCACATTCGTATGCCTTAGAGGCATGCCCCAAATGAACCCCCCCATTCATCCCTCTATCACAGACACTCCACACTAATGATCCTCCCCTCCCACAATTCTGATCCTTCTGTGATCCAAAACATTTCCAAAGATGAAGCCAAGAATATAATCAAATGAAAATAATAAGAAAATGAAATAATAATGATGGTTTTTAAAATAACATGTAAGACACACAAAAAAATTTAAATAATAAAATATTTAAAAAGTTTTTAAACAATAAAAAAATCTTTAGAAATTATGCCTTTAGAGGAAAAAAGGGGGAGGGCATTGGGAATATGGGAATCCCCTATAATCTCTATGTGACTTCTCTGTAACCTAAAGCTTCTTTGAA
>JAQZBX010008623.1:0-11466 GCA_029593785.1 Cabassous unicinctus | reverse complement strand
CACAAAATGCACAAACATACATGTTATGGGACTACCAGAAGGAGAAGAGAATGGAAAAGGGGCAGAAAATTTCCCAACTTTTATGAAAGACATAAATCTCCAAGAAGAATATCACACACCAAACAGAATAAATCTGAATAGACCTACCTGGGGACACCTACTATTCAGAATGACAAATATCAGAGATAAAGAGAGGATTCTGAAAGCAGCAAAAGAAATGCAAAGCATCACATACAAGAGAAACTAGGTAAGATTAAGTGCTAACCTCACATCAGAAACCATGGAGTAGAGAAGAAAGTGTTATGATGTATTTAAGACACTGAAAGAGAAAACATGCCAGCCAAGAATTCTGTATCTGGCAAAGCTGTCCTTCAAAACTGAGGATGAGCTCAAAGTCTTCACAGACAAACAAAGCTGATTGAATATGTTACCAAAAGACCAGAATTAGAAGAGATAGAAAAGAAAGTGCTGCAGTCTGAAAGGAAAAAAAAAAGGTGAAAGACTTGGAGAAGAGTGTATAAATGAAGACTATTAGGAAGTATAAATTAAAGGGTAAAAAGACAGACAATAGAATGATCTGACAACAGAAAGCCAAAGGACAAAATGAATGAAGTAAGTAATGCCTTTATACTAATAGTATTGAATGCTAATGGTTTGAACTCCCCAATCAAAAGACATAGACTGATAGAGTGCATGAAAAAAATATCAGCCATCTATATGTTGTCTTACAAGAGACTCAATTCAGATGTAACTACACAACCAAGTTAAAGGTGGAGGTTGGAAAAGATATTCCATGTAAATAGAAACCAAAACAAAGCTGGAGTAGCAATACCAATATCAGACAAAATAGATTTTAAATGCAAAACTGTTATAAGGGATGAAGAAGGTCATTATATATTAATAAAAGGGAAAATTCACCAAGAAGAAATAACTATACTAAATATTTATGCACATAACCTGAGTGCCCCAAGATACATGAGGCACACACTGGCAAAGTTGAAAGAAGAAATAGAAGTCACTATAATAATAGTTGGGGACTTCAATACACTACTCTCAGTATTGGATAAAACATCTGGACAGAGGGTAAATAAAGAAATGGAAAACTTGAATAATATGATAAATGAACTAGACCTAACAGATATCTATAGAGCATTACACCCCAAAACAGCAAGTGCTTATGAATCCCCTCCAAGATAAACCACATATTGGGTTATAAAACAAGTCTCAACAAATTTAAAAAGATTGAAATTATACAAAACTAGTTCTTTGATCATAAGGGAATAAAACTGGAAATCAATATTGGATGGAAAAAGGGAAAAATCATAAATATATGGAGTTTAAACAACACACTCTTTAATGATCAGTGGGTCAAAGAAGAAATTGCAAGAGAATTCAGCAAATAAATTGAGATGAATGAAAATGAGAACATTGCATATCTAAACCAATGCAACACTGGAAAGACAGTGCTTAGGGGGGAAATTTATAGCCTTCAATGCTAACATTAAAAAAGAAGAAAGAGCTAAAATTGAAGATCTAACTGCTCACCTGGAAGAACTAGAAAAAGAATAGCAAACTTATCCCAAACCAAGCCAAAGGAAAGAAATAGTGAAGATCAGAGCAGAAATAAATGAAATTAAGAACAAAAATAACAATGAGAAAACCAACAAAACCAAAACTTGGTTCTTTGAGAAGATCAACAAAATAGACAAGTGCTTAGCTGGACTGACAAAGAAAAAAGAGAGAAGATGCAAATAAATAAATTCAGAAATGAGAGAGAGAAGATTACCACTAACCCTGAATTAATAAGAGGCACTGTAAAATGATATTATGAACAACTATATACCAAAAAAGTAGACAATGTAGAGGAGATGGACAAATTCCAAGAGACACATGAACCACCTACACTACCCTAGAAGAAGTAGAAAACCTCAACAAACCAATCACAAGTGAAGAGATTGAAATAGTCATCAAAAAACTCCCCAAAATGAAAAGGCCGGGACCAGATGACTTCACAGGTGAATTCTACCAATTATTCATACATGATCTAATACCAATCTTGCACATGCTCTTTCAAAAATTGAACAGGAAAGGACACTACCAATCGCAATCTATGAAGCCATCCTCACCCTAATACTAAAATCACACAAAGATATCATGAAAAAAGAAAATTACAGACCAACATCTGTAATGAATATAGATGCAAAAATCCTCAACAAAATACTTGCAAACTGAATCCAAAAGCACATTAAAAGAATTATTACCACGATCAGGTGAGTTTTATCCCAGGTATGCAAGGGTGGTTCAACAAAAGAAAATCAATTAGTGTAATAAAGCACATGATAAATTTAGGAAGAAAAATCACATGATACTCTCTATTGATGCAGAAAATGCATTTGACAAAATACAGCACCCTTTCTTGGGAAAAACACTCCAAAAGATAGGAATAGAATGAAGCTTTCTCAATATGGTAAAGTGCATATATGAAAAACTTACAGCTAGCATTGTACTCAAAGGTGAAAATGTGAAATCTTTCCCGCTGAGATCAGAAACAAGAGAAGGATGCCCACTGTCACCATTGTTATTCAATATTGTTCTAGAAGTTCTTGCTAGAATAATTAGGCTAGATAAAGAAATAATAGGCCCCAAAATAGGAAATGAAGAAGTAAAACTTACTCACTGATGATATGATCCCACATTTAGAAAATCTGGAAAAATTCACAACAAAACTACTAGAATTAATAGATGAGTTCAGCACAGTGGTGGGACACAAGATTAATACGCAAGAATCAATAGGATTTCTATATGCTACTGATGTGCAATCTGAGGAGGAAAACAGAAAAAATATTGCATTTATAATAACAACTAAAACAATCAAATATTTAGAAATAAACTTTACCAAGGACATAAAAGAACTGTATTCACAAAACTAAAAATATTGCTAAAAGAACCAAATAAGACTTAAATAAATGGAATGACATTCCGTGTTCATGAACTGGAAGACTAAATATTGTTAAGATGTCAATTCTACCCAAACTGATGTACAGATTCAATGCAATCTCAATAAAAATCCCAACAGCATTTTTTGCAGAAATGGAAAAGCCAATAATCAAATTTATTTGGAAAGGTAAAGGACCCTCAATGGCCTAAAATGTCTTATAAAAAGAAGACAAAGTTAGAAGATTTGCAATTCTTGGTTTTAAAGCATATTACTTAGCTACAGTGGTAAAATCATCATGGTACTGACATAAAGACAGACAGATTGACCAATGGAACTGATTAGAGAACTCATAAATAGACCCTCACATCTAAAGTCAAGTGATTTTTGACAAGGCTGTTAAGCCCACCGAACTAGGTCATATCAGTCTATTCAACAAATGGTGCTGGGATAACTGGATAGCCACCATATCCAAAAGAAAGGAGGACCCCTATCTCACCCCTTATACAAAAATTAACTCAAAATGGATCAAGGACTTAAAAATAAAAGCTACAATTATAAAACTCCTAGGAGAAAATGTATGAAAACATCTTCAAGATGTTGTGGTAAGCAGTAGTTTCTTCAAACTTACACCCAAAGCATGAGCAACAAAAGGAAAAATAGATAAATGCGACTTCCTCAAAATTAAACACTTTGGCACCTCAAAGAACTTTGTCCAAAGGGGAAAAAACAGCCACCCCAGTGGGAGAAAATATTTGGCAATCACATATCCAATAAGGGTTTAATATCCATGACATACAAAGAGCTCATACGACTCAACAATAAAAAGACAAACTACCCAATTGAAAAATGGGCAAAAGACTTGAAAAGACAATTATCCAAGGAAGAAATACTAATGGTGAAGAACACATGAAAAAATGTTCAACATCATTAGCAATTAGAGAAATGCAAATCAAAAAACTACAATGAAATATCATTTCACACCTATTAGACTGGCCGCTAATAAAAAGTCAGAAAACTGTAAATGTTGGAGAGGATGCAGAGAGATAGGAATGCTTATTCACTGTTGGTGGAAATGTAGAATGGTACAGCCACTGTGGAGGACTGTTTGGCAATTCCTAAGGAAGTTGAAGATAGACTTGCCGTGTGACCTGACAATACCATTCCTAGATAAATACCCAGAAGAACTGAGAGCAGAGACATGAATAGAATTCTGCACACTGATGTTCATAGTTGCCTTATTCATGATAGCCAACAGTTGGAAACAATTCAGGTGTCCATCAACTGAGGAATGGATAAACAAATTGTGGTATATATATACAATGGAATATTATACAGCAGTAAGAAGAAATGAAGTCATGAAGCATATGACAACATGGATGAACCTGAAGGACATTATGTTGAGTGAAGCAAGCCAGACATACTGTGTGATTGTGCTATTGTGAACTAAATATATTATGTAAACTCATGGAATTAATAATTAGAATATAGATCACCAGAGAACGGTGAGGGTAGAGAATGGAAAACTGATGGTTAATCTGTGCAGAATTAGTTAAAAGGTTGTTTGTAAATCTTTGGAAATTAATGGAAATGGTGAGAGTACATCTAGTGTTTGTGACTAATAGAGCTATTATATGGGTATGACAGTGGCTAAAGGGAAAGCTTAAAGACATTTATATTACTAGAAAGAAAGCTAAGAAATGTAACATGGGACTGTATAATATAGTGAAATCTCATGTACAATATGAATATGGGTGATATTGCATATATAAGAATGTTTTTCCAAAATACGAAATACAAATAAATTAGACAGAAGGAAATAGAATTGCAGCTGTGTACGGTAGGGGAAGCATTGAGAAATTGAGAGGTGGTGAGTTTTGTTTCTTTGTTTGGTTGATTTTTGTTTTTTAGTATTATTATTATTACTGAAATAATGAAAATGCTTTAAAAATGAGTGAAGTGATGAATGCACAACTTGTGATTATACTCAATAGCTTTGATTGTATACTTTGGATGGATTTATGCTTTATTGATATATATCAATAAAATTGATTTGTTAAATATAAAACATTTTATTGAGGAAATCATTTACATTTTTTAATTCTTTAAAAACATAAAAAATACCGTAAGTGTCCACAAAAGTATATAACTCACTGACACTCTAAAATATAAATCTGATCTTATTTCCTTTGTGCTTAACACCCATTAATGGTATCTCATATCCTAAGTTCAAATGCTTCCTCTTTAGCATTGCATATAAAATGCTGACTACCTTTCCAACATCATCCAGCCTATTTGAGATGCTCCAGTGATTTAGGCACCAAATACCAACCTGTAAAATTCTTCTTTCAAGCCTCAATTCAAAATTTACCACTTTCCATGAATCTTTCCCTGAACTCCCAAGTCAGAAATTTAAATGCTGCCACCTCCAAGTTTCTGGAACTGCTGACACATGCCTGTATTATTGTATTGAACTATTAGTTTACAAGTCCTTTTTCACCATTCTCAGGGTTCTACAAAAGACAGGGACCTGCTCTATTTCTACATTCTGGGAGTGGGTGCAAAATCAATAATAGTTATTTGAATCATTGAATGAGTGAATGAAAAGCCATCATCACTGCTTGTGTGTGAACTCCTACTACAAAAAAGCAATGTATGATGTTTCAGTATTAACTAAGTGATTTTTACCTCTATGTAAGATGTCTTTTAAAATTTCTTGCCAGGAAAATATTATGTTCAATAAAGAGTTGTTTGTATGCTTCATTCTTTTACATAAGGGAAACTGCATGAATTACTCTGGTTCATGAGGTGCCCTATGATGTTTATTGCCAATGATAAGGATAATTTTCATTTTAAATATATTTATCTCCTTTTCATAGTTCTGATATCTTTTTTCCATTCTTTTGTCTCATTGATCTCGTTATTTATATGCTTTTTGTTATGGCAACATCTAATTATATTGGCAAAGAGAAATGTGCAGTAAATAAATGTCTAAGATCACTAAGGTTCTTTCTCATACTAGTATTATATGCTATAATGAAATTTAAAATTTTCTTATGTTAAAGATAGTACAAAAAAGTTCAAAATAACGATTACAAAGGAAAAATATTATTTCAGGTGTAAGGATTATTTAAACAAAATGTTCACATTTTAAGTACTTTTGAATGTACTTATAATTTATTCTACCCTGCCAAACTTTATACTCACCTATTTTTGCAAACGCACATATTCTCCATTTCCCCAAGAACCTTTCTTACCTCCAAAACTGTAACTAAGTTAGTAATACGTACAGCTTCCAGGTCATAGAAAAAAAAGACAAAACATATTACCTACAGGTTATGTTTTGTATTTTTCTAGTTGTGTAACCTTGGATAAGTTCTTTCATTTATTTTAGGCTGAGTTTCCTCAGATATATAATATAAATATGTTATTTAACAATTCTACTTCACAGGGCTGTTAAGTTGACCAGATGGAACTTACACAGAATAATTATCCTTAAGTAAGTGTAAGTGTAAATGTTTAGTATTTTATTACTTAATTGCAATGATATTCCTAATTAGCATTATCAATTTCTATCAATGGATAACTATTTCCATTCAACAAGGTGGGAAGGCCTCTAGTTGCCCTGGAGTCATTGTAACAATAATAACCTGATGATCTCCTGAATTTTTATACTCAGTCATAAATGTAACACTTTATTACTTGTTTTTCCATTGTGCTTACATTATCACTGAGAAAGTATATTCTTTCTTCTTTGCTACCTCTACCTATGCTCTCTGTATAGATTCATTCATTCATTCATTCATTCATCCATGAGCTCTATGACAACAGGCATCCTCATTTCTTTTGTTCATGAAGACTAGAATAGTACCTGGCATACAGTAGGCACCCAATATATATTTGTTGAATGAATTCTAGAAATAAAACCTTTTTTGAGAACTTAACATAAACACTGAAAATACTATAGTCAGAAAGATGATCAAGATAATGGCTTTACCAAAGATTTTACTCTTGGCAAAATTGGTGGAGGGAAAACACAATCAACAACAAATAGATAAATAAAAATTATTTCATCCATGTTGTCATATGCTTTACGACTTATTTTCTTCTTACAGCTGCATAATATGATGAACCTGGAGGACATTATGTTGAGTGAAGCAAGCCAGACACAAAAGGACAAATACTTTATGAATGTGTTACTATGAACCAAATATATTGTGTAACATATTGTTTGATTAAAAAAAAAATTATATGTATCCATTACATTTAATTGGAAAAAAAAATTATTTCAGATAGTAAAAGCAATGGTATGACAGAGAGTAAGGGAAAATGGAAGGGCTAATTAACTAGTGTGGTCAGGAAATGATGTTAGATGATACCAAGAAGGAAGGAGACATGGGAAGATGAGGGAGAAGAGCAGTACTAGCAAAGTCAAAAGATGCAATCTTTTTTTTAAAAAAAAATTTAAAGATACTTAGATTACATAAATGTTACATAAAAAATACAGGGGATTCCCATGTGCCCCACTCCCTACATCTCCCACACTTTCCCACATTAGCAATATCACTTATTAGTATGGTACATTCATTGCAACTGATGAATACATTTTGGAGCACTGCTACTAAGCATGGATTACACTTTACATTGTACTTTGCACTCTCTCCTGCACCTTTTTGTACATTATGACAAGATATATAATGGCCTGCATCTGTCATTGCAATGTCATTCAAGACAATTCCCAAGACCCAAAAATGCCCCCATATTAAACCTCTTTTTCTCTCTTGCTGACCTCAGAACCTCCAGGAGCCACTGCCTCCATATCAGTGATATAGTTTTTTCCATTGTTAGAATAACAATGAGTCTATAGTAGAATACCAGTAAGTCTACTTTAGTCCATAGTTTGTTCCCCAATCCTGAGAATTCTGGGATGGTGATGTCCTCTCCCCCTCTAATTGAGAGAGGGCTTAGATTCCATAGGGCCAATGGATGTGACTCTCTTGCTTGCATTTGTAGACTCTCTTGGTTCCTTGGTGTTGCAGTTTGGGCAGTTTGATGTAATTATGAATTCCAAAAATAGATATTGGATCATGCTTGTAAACTGGTTTGCTAATCTGGGAATGATTAAGTTATGATTAGGGCATTAACTAGGCCACATCAGTAGGGTGTTGAGCCCCACCCGTTGGTAGGGCAGGAATCAAATATAAAAGACATGGCAAAGAACAGTGTTGGAGCAGTTTTGATGTTGGAGTTCTGGTGAGGAAGGAGAAAAGGCCCCAGGATAGAAAGGAGCCATTCACCTGAGAGTTCACAGCTGGCCTTGTGGAGAGAAGCAAAGCCTAGAGAGCCTCATAGTCTACAGCTGACCTTGTGGAGGAAACAGAAGAGCTAAGCCTGGAGAGAAATGGAGCCCCAGGAAGAGAGGAACCCAGGAAGCCTGAACACTGGCAAATGTCGGCAGCTGTCTTGCTCCAACACGTGGCAATGGACTTTGGTGAGGGAAGAAATTTATGCTTTATGGCCTGGTAACTGTGGACTTCTACCCCAAATAAATACCCTTTATGAAGACCAACCAATTTCTGGTATTTTGCATCAGCACCCCTTTGGCTGACTAATACACTTGGTATGGTCATTTTCCAACATCACCTCCTTGTTAGTTGTCCTGGATGAGACCAATGAACTGGAGAATACGTGTTGCAACTCTGTTGAGATTCAAGGCCCAGCTGACATGTGGACAGCCCAAAGATTTAAGTCTCTTGGATGTACACCTACAAACTCTAGTAGTAATTATAGGTTCAAATAGAAGGACAGAATACTTACTTACAAGTAGGGAAACCACAACTGAGTCCAACTCTGTCACACTGGGGAGCATAAATTACAAAGTAGGGCCCACTGGCAAGGCACCTAGCTCCTGAGATATATGCCCTGACTATAGTGCCTGTATGTCTCCAGAGTGCTCAGGAGCCCTGTTATTTGGGGTAGTATCTACTTTGGCATTCAATGAGATCCTGCTGAGACGTACGTAAGCGTAACCTCTGGGATGACCTCCCAAGTCATTTTGAAGTCTCTTAGCCATATAGACTCATTTGTCTTTACCTTTTCCCCCTTTTGGCAAGGTCTTTTTCCAGTTGCATTGATAGTTGGTGCTTGGTAGTAATCCCTCAATGCCAGGGAGGCTCATCCCTGGGAGTCAAAATTCCATGCTGGGTGGAAAGTAATGTATTTACCACATTTGAGCAACAAGGAGGCTTTCAGGAGGTAACTCTTTGGTACCCTATAATACTAGGCTAAGCTTCAATTTCAAGAGTAAAGTTTCCTAAGCAGTCATCAGTATCAAAGGACCATCAATTGATCATCCTCCTTCACTAGTCATTGCCCCTGTACTTGGGGGATTCTTGCTGTTCCAAAAGAGAATGTAGCAGAGTTCCTCAGGATGGGAATTCAATATTCCTTCTGTTATTGTGTGAATCTCCACCCACTGTGACAATGCTGCATGAACATTTGAACACATTTATATGCCTTCTATGTATGCCCAGGTGAGCTTCCTCCCATATCCCCCATCACTGACATCCCTCATCAATGATCCTCCCCTGCCACAGTTGTAAACCTTCTGTGATCCAAAACCTCTTCAAAAATGAAGCCAATAAAATAGACAAGTACTAAAAAGTAGACAATTAAAGTAGACAATTAATAAGGAAATGAAACAATAATGATAGTTTTAAAAACAATAAATAAAATACAAAAAAAATTAAAAGATAAAAATTAAAAATACATAAATAAAAATTTGGGGATAATAAAAAATAATAAAAAAATATTTTAAAAGTTTTTTGACATTTTGCCTTTCTTCACTGTAAAATCTGTTGTCCTGTATATACAGTAACATTTTCTTCCATTTATTCCCCCAGTGCCTTACTTTTTTCAATTTATCTTCAAAGAAGTTTTAGGTTACAGAATACTCATGTACTGAATACAGGGGACTCCCATATACCCAACATTCTCCACTTTTCCCTCTTCCCATATTAATAATATTATATATGTGGATGGTACATTTCTTACAACTGATGTACAAATATTGAAACATAGCTACTAACCATGGTCAATGGTTTACATTATGGTTTACATTTTGGGCCATATACTTTTATGAATTTTGATGAATTTTAACATGGTCTGTATTCATCATAACAAGATTATGGAGAACACTTCCATTGCCCCCAATATGCCCCCTGTTCCAACTATTCCATTCCTCCCTTTCCCTCCCCTTGGTACCCATGGCAAACACCAGGCTTCATTCCTTGAAGGACAAGATTCATAGTTACTTGCAACAACACTGAGGGCTTCACACACAGGTCTGTCATCCCCATTAGGCACTGCCCAAGCTCTCAAAAGACTCCTGTCCCTATATTTGAGAACATAGTGGGCCTTCCCAGGATAGGATTCCACCACCTTCCCACTAATTATGTGGGTCTCCACCCACTGATATAACACACTATGATAAGATGAACACCCATACACGCCCTAGAAGCCTGCCCCAGGTGCGCCCTGTCCCAAATGCCCTCCACATCCAACACCCTAGACCAGTAACCTTCCCCTGCCATAATTGCCAAAAGAGCATTCCCAACATTGTAGCTTCAACCATGCACCCACCAATCCCCAGTGTTCATCTGCTCCTTCCCCCAGTTCCATGGAAAGTCCATCCCACTCTCCCCACCCTACCCCCCTGACAAACCAGCACCACCCAACCCAATATTATCACTTCACCACTGTCATGCCCATCCACTACACAACTACACACTTCCACCTTATAGATTTTGCCCATATGGGCGTTGGCTCACAACCTTCTTCTCCCTTTTTTTTCCTGTAAACCTATCTTCCAGATACTAGCTCTGTGAGTCTACTCAATTTGCTTAATTCAATCGGTGAGGTCATATAATATTTTTCCTTCAGTGCCTAGCTTGTTTTACACAACATAAGGCCCTCAAGATTCATACGTGTTATCCCGTGTGTTAATACTGTATTCCTTCTTATAGCTGAGTAATATTCCATTGTATGTAAATACCACAATTTGTTTATCCATTCATCTGCTGAAGGGTATTTGGGTATTTGGCAATAGTGAATAATGCCACTATGAACATTGGTGTGCATTTATCTGTTCATGTCCTTGCTTTCAGTTCTTCTAGGTATATACCCAACAGTGGCATGGCTGGATCATATGGCAGTTCTATAGTTCGTTTTCTGGGAACCACCATACTGTCCTCCACAATGGTTGCACCATTCTACATTCCCACCAGCAGGATGAGTGTTCCCATTCCTCCACATCCTTTCCAACACTTGTAGTCCTCTGTTTTTTTTTAATAGCCGCCAGTTGAATGGGTGTAAGATGATATCTCATTGTAGTTTTGATATGCATTTCCCTAATAGCTAGTGATGTTGAACATTTTTTCATGTTATTTTTAACCATTTGTATTTCTTCTTTGGAGAAGTGTCTATTCAAACAACTTGCCCATTTTTTAAATGGGTTGTCTTTTTTTTTTTTT
>JAQZBX010008622.1:0-47721 GCA_029593785.1 Cabassous unicinctus | reverse complement strand
TATCTGTTCTACTAACTGTTTGATTTCAGATTTACTTTCTTCCACATTATTAATTATTTCTTCTGCCTGTTCAAATCTGCTGTTGTGTGATTCCAGTGTCTTTTTGATTTCTTGGATTGTGCCGTTCATCTCCATCATATCCTTTATCTTTTTATGTATGTTTACAATTTATTCTGTATTTTAGTTAATCTCTTCCTTCACTTCATTAAGTTGGTCCATGATATTTGTTTGGGCAGCTTTGATTAGTTCTTTGATGTTCTGCATCTCTTCCTGGTTTTTAGTTTGTTTGTTGGACTGGTCCATGTCTTCCTGTTTCTTAGTATGGTTTGTAATTGTTTGTTGCCCTCTGGTCATCATTTATCTTGGTGGGTTTATTCAGTTGATTAGCTTCTCTCTCTGCTCTAGAGTTTTATTTAGCTGCTGGTTTTGTGTGTGTGTTAAGTATTCTCTTTGACACTTTGTTCTTCTTGTTCTATTTCCTTGCTGTTTTCTATGCTCCCTTGAAGGAAAAAGTTTAGGGCCAGAGAAATTGAAAGAGGAAAGAAAAAAAAAAGATAATAGAAATAATTATAAGAGTTAGAAGAGGGGCCTTATAAGACTCAGTAAAATGAATATTTAACTCATTTAAGCAGTGTAGAGTAATAGGTATAAAAAAGTGGAGTACCTACAATGAAATGGGAAACCAAATAGAGAAAAAATATAGAATGATTTAAAAGGCCAGAATGATGAGGAGAGAGAGAAAGAGAAAAGAAAGGACAGAAAGAAAAAAGTTAATTAAAAAAAGAAAAAAGAATAGACAAGATAGAAATCTAAACCAGTAAAGTTGATGACTAATAAAAAAAAGGTGGAATGTAAGCACCACAACAGAAAGCAGAAGATTGAAAGGTGAAGGAAGGAAAAGAGATAGCATTGGTAGACAAAATCAGTATACACAGAAAATGGGAAATCAAGGAAGGAGAAGCACAGCAAAGAAGAAACAAGGTAGCAGCACCTAATTTTTAAAAAATGGGGTGGGAGGGAGGAAAGAGGAAAGAAAAACAAGAAACAAAACAACAAGAACAACAAAAAGAAAACAAAAAATGCCCCAAACAAACACACAAGCAAGCAGTCAAACAAAGCTAAGGAAGAACAGCGTTCCTTCTTTGGCCCTTGTGGAGCCTCTCAGGTTGCCTGTGTTCAACAATCAATTACCCTGCCGGCTTCTCTCTGCAGGTTTTGAGGTGGGTTTTAGTGAGTAAACTAAGTTAAATATATATATTTTTTAAGTAACCTTTTTTTTTTTTCCTGGAAAAAGAAGGGACCCAAAAGAAGCTAGCACAAAAATAATGTCTATGTTTTCCCTGTCCTACAGGTATCAGCTGGATGTTAGATATCCCTGTGGATCACCACTCTTAGAGGAGTCAGGAATCGAACCAGGGACCTCATACATTCAAGACAGAGATTCTCTACTGAGCTATGCCTCCAAATGGATCAGTCAGCTCTTCAGAAAGCTATTCAGTCAATTTCCCCCAGGGAAGGTTTTACTCTCCTAGTGAAGCAGAATTCAGCAGTCTGTATGAGCAGATCCCCCCTCCCCTCTCCTGGTCAGAGTGAGTTCCCTTTTGAATTTCAAATAGGACCCTGATGACTGAGTAGTCCGCACCAAAGTGATTTTTCAATCTTCTAGACCACCCCATCTACCCAGGGGACCCTAAATAGGCTCTTGAAAACTTATTAAGTACTTCCCACTGCCTGACTCCTTAGGGGAGTTGAAATTCTGATATTTCTCAGCACAGAACTATTAAATTGGCTGACTCCGCCCTCTCTCAGGCCAAGCCTCTGTATCCCAGGGCAGTTAGGTAAATCAGGCTGCCTCAGGAGATTCACCTCTCCCCTCAGCCTGGTGCCACTTTAAGCTGGCTGGTGTGCTCCCCAAGGCTCTAAGGGGATCCAGGCAGAGAGGAAACCTCTCTCCCCCCTTGCTAGAACCATCCCACTCTCAGAGAATGCTCTGTCTTGCCGGGTAGCTGGCGGGAGTCGGGGCTCACCCTAACTCTTTGTCCTGAGGGTAGGGCTTAGCTGTCCGTGATTTCCATGGGGTTAAAAACTCACAGTTTTATCTTGAGCAATCTATCTCCCTGTCCAGCTCTCTCCAGATCGATGCCCCAAAGGCTCCTGCTCCGTGGGCTTCCAGAACAGCTCATTCGGGCTGGATCCTGTCCCCAGTCAGCCATCTTTAGCGAGGAGGATGGTGAGTGCTCACTTAAACTGACGCCATCTTGTCCCCTTTTTCCCAGGTATATCTTAATATAGGTAGTGAGAGTGAGAAGGATTTGAATGCTGGAGAGCAGAGAGGAAGACATTCTAGCCCAGCAAAATGGTAGCATCAAAAGCACGGAGACAAGCATGCCTATATTTTGAGCTTGGAGGGTTGGGCCTCAAGCAGGAATAACCTGGCCCTCTATGTTCTTAAATGAACAGCAGGAAAGTAGATAAACCTAAACAGATGACTAGCAGCTCTGAACAGGCTGCTTGGTGAATGTTCCTTTACTTTGGACCTGCCCTTAACCCTGTCAAGCATTTTTTGCCCAGTCACAGTCCACAGACGCCACCACTGACCGCAGAGCTTCTCTTGTCCACCACTTAGATTTTAATATAATTTTAGCCCATCTGCTGAAGCAGGCTTTCCTGCATTTCATTTTTGGTAAGTCTCCAGATTCTCAGAAATATCATGTCCTGGTATTAAATCCAAATCTTAATAAGTTCTGAAGTTCTATTCATCAATTTTCCTTAAAGAACACCTAGGATAGCCTAGTTATTTTCCATGCTCAGACCTAATACTCAGAGCGGCATGTAAACATAATGCAGTGAGATCCCTTTGGTAATAGTTAGTATCCTATTTCCCAATACTATGATCGGCCCAATTTTCAATATAATGTTAGTCTTAACAAAACAAATACTAAGAAGGGGAACTGTAACACCAATAAATGTGCCATGCTTGGAGAATGTGTTTAATAGTTTTAACATGTATAACATTAAAATTGTATCAACAAATCAGGGAAAGGACATTTTGTACACAGAAATCAATTTACCTAGTGAGTATCTGCAAGACTTGCTTATAATTTATTTTGCCTCTAAGAAGGCACTGCTTTTAAAACCAAATTTTATTGCATTTTAGAGTATGTGGAGAGGAAATAATGTGAAGATTTTGCCGAAAGCATAAGTAAAAGAGTTAGAAGGCTTCCAAGTATTATAGACAGAAATTAATATTTTGTTAATATTTAAGTGAAGTTCTATAGCACCAGCTTCCCTGAGTGTTTGGGCCTTTGTTTAAAATTGTTTTTGCATATACAAACTGGTCTGATCCATTTGACTCATGAGTCAATATGTTAATCAAAGGAAAGAAAGGAGTCAGTCACATGCTGAGTCAGGTTTCAGAAAAACAAATGCAGTGGCCAAAATTAGCAACCATTAGCTCCAGATTAGTATACTTGGAGTAGGCCCCACTAGGCTGTACTTGGGGAAACACAACAAACAGTAAGTCACATAAACCTACATTTGAATTTATTTTATAGCTTACTGGTTGTCTAAGACTGAGAAGGTTACTTCTAAATAAGCTTTAGGTTTATTATTCATGAAATATGGAAAATTTGTTGTTTACAACCCATGTGCTTGCTACGAGGCTTTAATGATAGAATATATGAAAGTATCTAACATAGTGTCTGGACCATGCTAAGTACTTAACAATTGCTATTGCTTTCCTGACTTTACTCTCCCTCTGGGATAGCTTCAGACCAGATGAAATCCAGGAGCCCTCACTACTGATGAGATCTTTGCCATTGTGTTCCTGCACCAGCCAACCAATGTCTAGGTAGAGAATTTGGGTAATACAGTTTTACCCAAAGAACTGTAACACTGCCCCCCCTACACACACACACACATGCACACCATTAAGGGAGTGTGAGGCCTAAATGCAACACCCCAGGACATAGCACATCTATGTGATGTGGCCCAACCAGCCATCCTGGTGCATCACCTGCCTTGTCACTATTTCCCTCTAATTTTCCAAACCCAGATGCTCAGAATGGTACAGACTTCTGGTCTTGCCCTCTCATTAAACAGAGAACATCAAAGCTATGACAGAAGAGCAAGTAGCTGATTTGTCTAGAGCGTCACTTAGGGAAGTAGAAGATCGCTAATAAGTCCCAGGTGGCTGACAACCTTATAGTTCTGAGATGACTGCTATAGCTTTCAGGGTAAAGAAAGAATCCTAGTACTCAAGCAGCTTGGAATGCTAAAGGAGAATCAAGGTAGTAAGGAAAGCAAAACAGTGGGGTGGTCAGTCTCGGGAGGAAGGGAATCCAGAGGCTGGAGATGATAAGCAAGGATGGGCAGGAGGCTTCTGTGGGAAAAGGTGACACTGAAGCATCTTCCTCAACTTGGGCAAAGGGGCTTAAAGAGCCTGGTTCAGAGACACTCAAGAAAGAAGTTAGACAACTATGAATATGAGGAACAGATTTGAATGTCAAGAAGAAAAAGATAATTTAAAATAAAAGCTACTTTAATTCAATTTAATGCAATTTTATTTATTCATTTTGAATTTAGTTTATGTTTTTAAAGTGAGAAGGTAAAATTAATTTAGTGAAAATATTTAATTTTCTTTTTACCTAAATCTAAAACGGCTCTAATTTAGATTAATGCTAGATCATTAGACCTTATTGCTCTTTCCTTCAAGTTATACCTGCACACACATCCACGAACACACTCTTACTCATGTATATATAAATGTGTGCATGAGTGTGCACATACACACACACAGTGCCATGCACTACATTTGATTTCACGTATCATGAAGTTATATTTACATAGTACCTTACACTTGTCAAAGTGCTTTCACTTCTTCCCTTCCTTAGTCCTCATTAAAGAAGCTGTATGAATGGAAGGGGAAAGATGTGGGTGATGGAGGCAGACTGCCTGGGTGCAAAGTTCACCTTTGCTTAACTGTGAGCCCTCGGGCAAGTCACTGAATGTTGTGTATCTCAGTTTTAACTGTGGCATGGCAATGAAGAAAGTATCCATGAATATACTTTTTGTATGAAATGAGCTAAGATATATGAAGTGCTCAGAATAGGATCATTTACAAAGCAAGCTTTCAATAAACATTAGTTTAATAAACAGTAGCTCTTAAGCTGCTGTAACTTGCTGGAGTGAGTAGGTGAGATTTTATTGTTCTAGTTTTGTTACTAAGGAGCCTGGGTGGAAGACATTTATTATATTCTTGGTCACTTGACAATATATGATTATAGGGATTAGGTATAAAAAAGGCAGAAACATCATAAGAAAGCATTTGAAATACAAAAAGTAAGAAAATTAGCAATCTCTATTTATGTTAAGTTATAGTATCTATAGATAAACCAAGATGCTAATCCAATAGCATAATTTTATTTAACTTGAAATAAAGCTGTTAATTAAAAAAAAAGATGCTAATCCATTGAATTTGAAAAATAAGCCACTTCCTGTACTCACTGGAATTGGTATGCTCCACATATCCAGAGAAGAGGTAAAGCAGCCGGGGCCCTGAGCAAAGCCGTGCACTGGCAGACCTGCAAAGGGCAGCCCCAGGGGCACCCAGCTCCACAGAGAGCCTCTTGGCCCAGCTCACCAAGCCTCATGGCTCCCTGGGAGGCAGAAGGGGCTCTCTCAGCATGATGGATGCTGGCTGTGGTCCATGTGGGTGTGATATGTTTATATCCTGTTCCCTGATGGGTAACTGTTCTTTGGGTAAAACTACACTAATGGGGGAAAACTCTGACACCAGTTGGCAAGTACAGCTAGCCTAGAGGGGAACATAACCATGGCCGAGAGCCAGCTCAGAGCCCGTCCACGGCTGCCTACCCTGTGCAACTGGGATGGCTTGTAAATGTGTTTTTATCTCTACTTCTCTTGTAGGTATGGCTGAAAACCAGAACACATTAGGGGAATACACTTTCAGTATACAATATCTGTTTGGCCATATCTAGAAATTGTTGAATTTAGAGACACAATCAGATTTTGTTTTTGTTTTGTTGTCTCTGTTTAATTGTATAAGAGAAAATACATTTTCTGCAGGTTTCAGTTGATTACTTTGCCATTTTATAAATTACCTTTCTAAAAGTTTGTTTCATGTAGTAGTATAAATAGGTTATCAAAAAAAGTTTCTATAATAAATTTGTAGGGTGAACACCAGGATAAACAAAAATGAATAGGTCTGTTTCCTAAAAAACTTATAAGATATCTCAATAGGTTAAGGTGTATTCTAAATCTTTAAGAGAGGAGCACTGCATTTTCCAAAATTATGGCTTCATCATAAGATTCTTTGCTTGGGAGAAATCATGGAACTTTACAGTGTTTGGTACACAGTTTAGAAAATCATCTTAGAAACCATTTCAGCGTATTTCACACACTCATCTGTACCTCCCTTTGTGTTCGCTGAGCAGAGTAAGGAATATGCAAGTGGACCCTTTATTGTTTCACTCACTGCCACAGTATTGCCAACTCCTCTGCTTGTTGCTATTTTTGTTTTGACATGAGGTCTTAGTTCTTTAGAAAACCATCGCTAAACAGCCTGCATTGGCAAAAATTACCTTGAACCTCTTCAAGAGTCAGTGGGTTTTAAGAAGTTACAAGATGCCTTTTGGGCCAAATGGAAAGAAATGAAAATGATCTTGAAAGGAACCTAGGGTCTAGATCAAGTTTTGCAAACACAAGCCAGGAGAGCAGTCAATTAACATTTAAAAAAGCGGTTTGGGAGTGAACATGTCCATCTTAGGAAGGGAAATGCTATTCAGCCCCAACCAAATGTTTCCATCCAGAAATTCCATCCCAATGTTGGCATCTCTTCTGAATTTTCAAAAGAGGCAGAAATCTGAATCTTATGCAAAATTTCAATATATATATGTATATTTCTTATTGGCAACTAATTTTAGTTAAAAAAGTACTGTGTGGGCAATTAAAAAAATACATCTGTTGTCTGAATTTGGGCCACCATATGTGGTTTGCAAAGATCTTCTCTTGGAATACAAGACTATTTGTGATCTGGTCCCTGACTACCTCCTCAGCCATATTGCTAATGGTCTATCAATTTTTATTCTTGATCCTACTGAATTGCTTACACTTTCTCCTAAGTGTTTTTTTTCTTCCTTTGTTTAAGATGCTTGGATTCTCATAACATCGACTCATTTACTACTTAATTTTTTTTCCTCAAGCATCATTTAATTTGTGAAGCTTTTCTTAACATATTTCTCTTTTGCCTCCATGTTAGGCTTTGCCACTTCCTCCTTTGCACATGAATCATACATTAAAATGCTATCACAGCCCTGCAGCTTGTACTGAATCCAAAATTTTACATACCTATCTTCCTCTAATGAACTGTGTTGCAAACACCAAAAACAATGCCTGACACATAATTGGAACATAATCATTTTTGAATGAATGAATGAATGAGTTAGTGAGCAAATGAATGAAGATGTACTTATGTACATCTGTATGTACTTATGTATGACCTGGTCTTAACTCTGCCCTGGTTAAGTCATAAGTAATGACCAGTTAAATAGCCCTTGATTGTCTGTGATCTAAGTTTGAACTCCCGAGCATGCCACATGAGATACTTCATGTACTGGTGTGTTGACAGGAGAGACTTTTTGGAGTCTCTGCCCCTGGCTAGCTGAATGAACTTGTATGAGATACTTAACCTTTTATAGTATTATTATTAGCATCCATTTTTTCTAATTTCTAAAATTCTAATTTCTAAAATAATAGATGCCTCGTAGTACTGTTTGGAAGATCTAAGTCAATAATAGAAGCAAACCTCGTACCACAGTAACTGCAACAGAAGGGATTCAATTCTTAATTGCCTACCTGCTTACTTTTTCTCGCCATCAGCCTCAACACACACCACTGCCCGCTGCAACCCCTCATCCTAACATCTAATCAGCTATATTGAATTTCCCTGTTGCTGTTACATAACTGCTCTTACACACACTTGTGAATTTGTACGTGTTACTCCTTTCATCTGGAATGTGCTCCATGCCTTCTCCATGTGGTGGAGCCCTGCTTGTCCTTCAAGACTCACTTCAAATGCTATTGCTTTTTCATTGTCCACAGAGAGTTAGTTCTTCTTTTCCCTACCTTTGGGCTCGCATTTTGAACAGACCCTGACACATAATAGGTGTGCAATAAATATTAGCTTGCAATATTGTTTTCTTTCAGTTAGATTCTGATGTTGTTAAGAGCAGGAAAAGATCATTTCTTTTGGGACTCTATTGCCTAGCACAGTGTCTGGGAAAACATCATGTTTCAGTACACATTTGATCAATGGACAAGCAGAACCAAATTAGATTTTGGGAACTGAAAGGTGAGATTATGGCTACTCTTGGTCAACAGCACATTCTTCATTCCTGAGCAATTCTCTTAAGAGTGAAATCCTATACAGCTTTCTACCTACAAGTAAACCTAACTCTTACTTATTAGCAAAATTACTTGTAGTTTCTTCCCCAAAGGTATTAGATTTGTAACTGTAGGACTTACTTTATTAAGATAGGTAAAATCTGTAAGGCCATGATCTAAGATTATACAAACATTCAGTTTCTGGAAGATACATAAAAAAAGGAAATATGTCTAGAAAACACTGGGTTCTAAGCCTGAATAAACGTATAGCTTCTATATGACTGAGAGAGTTTTCTTTTTGTTTGTAAACACACACACACAGAATTATAGAATTATGCAATTGTATGTAGATTCAGCTCTGCAACATGAACTAACAAAGAAAGAAGTATCGGAATCATTTCCTGCAGTTAATAAATTCAACACAGATTTGTTGAAAGTTTTTCTTACAATCTTATTTGTGTTGCTCAAAGTCTCCAGTTTCTTTAATTTTTCAGGGTCATGTGCTTTCAGTGTCAGCTTAACAATCTTTTGACTCCACATCCCACATGTCTGTAAGAAGCTTAATCTTTCCTAGACCCCTCAGTACCCCTCCCAAGTCATTTCTAGGGAGCTCTAAGGACAGCTTACACATCCCACAGATCTAACCTACCTGATACATGGCTTTCCAGATAGGTAGGTGCTTTGCTCCATGTCACTGCTGTACAGAAAAAAAGACCATCTTTATCATCCTGTATCTGGTTTCTCCAGTCTGCTTATCTATATCACGTCCTCCCGAGTGAGCGCCTGGACTCTGTGAACAACCCAGGGCAGAGTTAAGACCAGGTCACCAAAGCAAGAAAGAGTTACTGAAGATCTGAAGATAACAAAGGAAATTAGAAGGCAGGAAACCAAACCTGGTATTGACCACTAAAAATGGCCGCTGCTAGAGTCATAGGCCATATGCCTCCCAAAGGGGTCCCTTACCAGCTTCCCCTTCTACTGTGCCTGGTTGTTGGCAGGTTGCCAAACCTTCTCCTCACGTGTGTGCCTCTAACTAGGTGCCCCTACTTTGAACTCCCTGTTCTCACTGCTCTAAGGAACAGTGAGAAGGAGAAATTACCCTCTTCCCCATTTTCCCTCTCCATTGCAGTCTCAGTCTCTCATAGTGAAAGCAAATCTTTTACATTTTGTACCGAGAAATTTAATTACATTTTGTAGAAATTTCCCAATTCAGAAAGGAAGTTCCTCCACTTTGCATTAATAAAAGTATCATTTAATTTGCTTGCCACCCATCTTCCTACTAAAGCAATGGAATAACCCCACTTCACAGATGCATCTGACACGAGTTGCTACTATTTTAAGAAGCAGTTTTAGCCCCACCCCTAACTGCCATCACTCTGCCACTTCAGCCATAAACTTTCAAAATCATCTGGGTTCATATTCCCATTAAAATTCAATAACTTATGTTTAATAGGGAGAGACAATCAACTACCAATCTATATCAGCAAAGAAAGAGGTAGTTAGAAGGTCATTATAACACAGAATGCTTTGTGAAAGTAAGATTTCTAATCTCATTAGTAGTGTGAGTGTTTTATTTTAAATTATTTTCAAGAATCCACTGTAGTAATTTTACATACTGCTCCTGAAAATGATTTCAAATGAGATGATGGCTTTCCTGGAATTTGCCTGAATTCCAGATACACAACCAATAATTTCCTGACTCACAGCCACCACTAGCACAGTATTATTTGAATAACCCACTTGGAAATTAACAATAAGGCACTGGAGCTGAATTTTCAAATGTTCTAGGAAGAAACTTTATCGCAGACTACACCTGATGTATCAAACTATTTAAAAGCAATTGGCACAGGCAGTGAACCATCCACCCACGGGCTGCAGGCTCATGAATATCACAGATGGGGAGTGAATGTGCAGGTAGGTGAGTTTTGTCTGAGGCAATAACTGTAAGTCAAATACTGCTCTGTAGTTTCCAGTTACAATTCATAATTTCTGGTGGTTCAAACTGTGATAACTTCCTATTTCTAAATAATTGGCTAATGGCTTTGGAAATGGTATTACAATGACACTGGAATAAGCAGCTTTTAATGCATATATATATATTTTTGCATGTTTTGTCCTAGAAAACTTAACAGAAATATGATAGAGTTGTTTCAAATAACAATAGTAAATTATGACATAATTACTATATCATAAAGTTATATCACATTGTTGCTTTGTATGTCTTATCTTTGACAATGAATCCTAAACATTGCGTAATTGAAAATCAGTAGCATGGCTGTCACTGGTATATTAAAATATGAGACATGAAGCAGAATTCAAGAAACATCTGTTTCTACATCATTTATCCTAGATAGTTATGTAATCTTTACCACCAAAATACAAGTACTGGGGTCACTAGCGTACACAAAACATTTACCAGGGAAAAGTATACAGACATTACAGTCCTCTTTTAGCAAAGATTTTTCCATTGTAAGAAGAATTCATATTTTCAAAATAAACTGGAAAAATTCAGAAATGCAGAAGGAAGGAAATCCAGAAATAACTAATGTTAAAAATATCACACATTTCAGTAGAACAATAACTCTGTTTTATTGTTTGCATTTGGGAATACACTGTCTATTTTCTTTGTGAAAGAGCAAGTTGTAATGCAGATTTGGGATGAGGCAAAAGTTATGATTATTAGTGTACTCTAATTTTTACAAATCAGAGCATCTTAGGTCATGAAATATTTATTTTTAAAACTCCCAAATCATTTTTAAGTTCCCAGTTTTTTGTGGAGAGAAAAATTAGATTTTGTTTCTTTGGAATTTTCCTGAAAAAGAACCAAATTTCTGGATCTTGAAGAGTTTCAAAAAAGTTATATATTCATGTATATATGAACCTGCAGTGCCATGCTTTTTCCTGGGGTTATAGAAACCACTTTATAATCTATATATAATTCAAGTGGATTTATAAGTTGAAAATCCCAAAATAATATGCGTAGATATATTGAATTTAATACCTGGACTTCCCTAATCTTCAGCTTTTAATTTTGTTTCATTTTTTCAATCAACTTTAATAATAATTCAGTAGCTTTATGAAAACCCTTGCTATTACCTTAGCCTTTAATTATCTTCAAATATTTCTGTATTATCCTCTCATTTGAAATAATAAAGGGATTGCCATGAATTAATGAAACATAACCTTTATTTTCACAAAGTTCTATAGCTACTGTTCTGCTATTTTCCAATATTTAGTGTTGGAGAGGAGAAGTCTGGGACAAAACACTATTTTGGTTAACATTTTTTGTTCCTTCCACATGGCTATTTGTACAAATGTTTTATACTTTTGTAATTAAAATCATTGTCAGAATATATTACGGTATGGTGTCTTACTGATTTCTTGGGTCTGTGGCTAAAATGCTTTGATTTGGATATGCATACTCAGCTCCCTCTATCCCCATTTAGGGAAATTTCCTTCTAAAGAGAAGTTTTGGTATTTTCCTTATTGTTTCTGGATTGTTTTCTTTTAAAAGACATATCACACACCTCTCTCATCTTTGTATCAATATCTATTAACTTTATTTTCTTGTACATTTTAGGAGTTTTTCAAGTTTATTCCTATCTCTGAATTATTTTCTTATCCTCTGTGAATATTTTCATTTTTTTCCTGCATGTCTAGTTGACTTTCAATACATCCTAAACTGACCTTTTCCCCATTTAAAAATTTTATTTTATCCTATTTTTTTTTATTCTCAAGAGTTGTGTCCTTTAACTTTCTGCATATATTTCATGGAGGTCAAATAGTTTTACAATCCTTTGACATTTTAAAAAAGTTTTCTAAATTTTTCTTCTGAATCCTGCAATTGATCCATTTTGGGGGTCTGTTTAAGTTAACAATTGTATGTTCAAACCACCCAAAACAGAGTGACAAACCAGTCATTCATTACCGCTCCAGCATTTGTGTGGTGGCTGATCTGCACTGGGATCGAGCAGGGCATATGTACAGGGTGGACGTGCTCCACTTATCCTTTATCCTTTTTCTGACCAAGGGGCTAGCTCTGACATATTTTCTCATGGCAATGGCAGACATATGCGCGACGGTAAGCCAAAGCATGAAAGCCCTGTCAGGCCTAAGCTCAGAGCTGATATACTCTCGCTCACTTTTATTTCATTCTACTGGCCAAATCAAGGGGTACAGGAAAAAAACTGGTCAGACCAAAGTCAAGCATGGGAAAATATACGTTGCCTTTATGGAAGGAATTGCAAAGACACATGGCAAAGGGCATGAATACAAGTAGTGGAAATCTAACAAAGGTACAAAGGGTGTCCTTTTCTCAGTGTTTGTATGCTTTCCCTTTCCCTTATAGTAAAGTGCATCTTATAGGTGTTATTCTTTTCTTTTTCTCTTTATGCATACTTGAGCAAAATATAAAATAACCAGATTCAGTGGTTATCAACAGATACATTGTATGGATGTGCCTTAGCTACAGTATTTCTGTCCATTTGGGTGCTGGTAAAACCCTCTTCTCTGATCTATCAGAGGATTTTGGATTATAACATGCAGCTTGTCACCCAACTCCCAGTGTCTAGAAGGCATTGATATAATGTAACTTTGTGGAACTGCTATCATGTCCATCATTCTACTACCTGGTTCTCGTGTCTTTTAAAATAGATGGAGTTGAGGTGATATTACAGTGTCCAGAATATTCTGCCTCTAGGTATCTCCTTGTTTCCTTCCTGCTTAAACTATGTTTAGGGACAACATCTTCCAGAATGTAAGTTACTTCCACTATCTCTCTGTGCCCCCTGCCCACCACATATGCACATCTTTTGTTTTCATTGCTTGCAGTTTTTAAGCAGATGCTAGAAGTGGTATTCTGTTGGAGAAATAGAAGAGATAAGGAAATCATCCAAAGATTTGCCTCAGAAAAACAGGAGTCACAAGGAAAGTGACAGATCTGTAGGAAAGTTGAGGTTTTAATTCAAAATGAGCTTAAATGGGGCAAGATGAGAAGTTTTACTACTTACCATCAAGCAGGTAAGCTTCTAGCTGCATAGTATGTGTTCAATATTGCCCTCATACTTCATATTATTTATGATTAAAGTCTAACATTTGACTGAATTTTCAATTCTCATTTATGCCATAATTGTGAATTATCATCTTTAACAGTGTCCTCAAGGGAATTATGTATATAATGTGAAAGTGCCTGTATCAGAGGCTATTTTCCAAACACCATTTTAAAACAGGAGTTAAAATTCATAAAGGCATTAAGTTCTGATTGGTTAATATGATACACATGAATGGTGTGATTCTTAATGGCAATGAAATGTCCACATTGTCCCAAATAACTCCCATGACAGTCCACTTTGATGTTTATGATAAATCATGTTATTAGGACCTAGCCAAACAAAAATAGTGTGATTAAATTAACCATCAAGGGCATCTCTGAATGGGAAGTGGGGTAGCGGACAAAGATAAGATATTATCTCAGGGCAATGGGTGGTCTGAGAGCTGCCTATATCAAGTGGTAAGCATGGGGTATGATCAAGCAACAACTCTGTGTAATGATTGAGGAATTACTCATAGATATTAAGAGGGTAGGACTGTATGATTTCTTTATGGTCTCTACCATTTGGCTAGAATGTGAGTATTCTCATGGCCTGGACTATCCCTGGATCCGCTCCAGGTCAGGGAAGCTCAACAAATGTTTAGTGACTACTTGAAATAAAAATTACAGAGTTGTGTATGTTGTACACTTACAGAGTTCCTCCATTCTAGACAGTTCTAACTACCTGGATGTAAATTCCATCCCCTCAGTCATAAAACAAGGTCCACACATACAACAAGGTAACCACACAGTGACACATCTGTGACCACAGTACCTGATTATTACAGTCATTGAGGTGGGGTTACAATAAAAAGCCAAGGCAGGGTGCTGGGAGGATAGGTTTAGGGTGATGATAAACCTTGGTGAGCAGGGCATTGGAAAAAGGGAATTGATCGCCTCTAAAATTCTTCCTAGGCCTAAGTTTGAAGACTAATGGTGAAAGTTTCTAAATTTGTCTCCTTATTTCTAAGATGTACTAAGAATGGAAATAGTTTCCTTCTTTTCTTTCTCTCTGCTCCCACTATTTTATGCATATATTTATATGAAATGACATAGACTAAGTACTCCTGAGAGCAAGAACCTAACAACGTGACTGGTTCAAGGAAAGTTTTGAATTTTATAAATATAAATTAATAACTGTCCAGTTGTTAAATGAATGATTGACTCTCTGTGTGATGATTAATATATTTTGCATAATGCATATGGGTAGGACTATATGGATTCCTAGAGTCTACCATTAAGACTATGTCTGAAACCATGTGTTCTATACGTTTAACCAAACTAACATGCATGCAAATTAAATTGTATTGTGTATTACAAAATTTGCAAATATGTATATTCTAGAACTACATGATGGAGAAATACATATCAAATACTTAATCTGATAATGTTATTATTAAAATCTTATGCTAACATATTTTCTTTGCATTTCTATGACCAACTTTCACATATTTATCTCATTTTATCCTAAAAATAAGTTCATAGGATTGGTAGGTTATGTACTGTCATACTCATCCAAAAGAGGAGTGGCCTCAAGTCAAGAAAAATTCAGATATTTATCAAATTCATCTAGTAAAGTAATGGCAGAAGTAGGGCAAGAAGTCATAACACTAACATTAAGATAAGTTGCTGAGAAATTCTAATCCTAAATTCGCTCTACTGTAATGAAAATGGCAGAATGTTGTGATGAGAAAGTTGCTGGGAGGGGAAAGATGGTCAAGAACCCTCTCCTCAGAGGAGTTACCATTTGATTGGCATGTGTAGGCATCGGGAAAGAGAGTGACTGGAGGATAGTTGTGGCACACAGCACGGATGCAGCACATGCAGCATGTTTCACCCTGCAAGAGGCATCAATTACAGTGGAAAATGAAGTATGAATTGGAGTTCTTGGGAGCAGTCTAATCCTCCTTTTTGAGACCTCTTGTGTATTTAGGAGGAGACCCCCCTTGAGGAAATCAAAGTAAACTTGGGAAAATACTTTACAGGTTCTTGGGTTTAAGGTAAGGCCAACTCCCAAATTCACTTAAAGCCCAGTATGAGGCCTTGGATTCCAGGATGGAGTTATATGAACCACAATTTCTCCTGCACTGCTATTCACCAGGACAAGGAGCAGGGCAGTGACTAAATCACAACACTTCCAGAGCCCAACTGTCTTCTTTCAAACCCCAAACACAGTCTCCTGAGTCCTCTTCACCCAACTGGCAGAAATCCATGTTTCCTGGAATGGTTGACAATGGTAGGAGCTTCTGATCTTTTTCTATGTCACTGGTATCTTACTTCTTCTTTTTCTTGCTTTTACTCTCCTAAATCTTCTCTCCTACAGCCACACTGCCCCATCGATGGATGATCTTTATCCTCTGTGTTTTATTTTCTTCCTCTTGCCTTCCTCTGTATCACTCTGTGCTTTCCTACAGTAAGAAAGCTTTTTGTTCCATTACCAAACTGTAAATGTCTTCTCCCTCCTTCTCTTTCAATGATGGAACCAAGCAACCTTACCTCGCCTACTTTTCCCTTTGCATCTGTCACTATAATCAGCCATGCAAAACCTCATGGTAATTGAGGCTTCGTGTTTGCCATGTTTTCAAGACTCTGTATAAGTATCCAGTAGTTGCACATGCACTTGAACGCTCATATCAGGATTCATCAATGATTATGGCTCTTAACTGACGTGAATATAAAAGGTCAGGAGCATCCACAACAATAGAAAACCATTTGTATGTACTGCCTATACCATGTCATGTATCTGCATATTTTGAAACAGTTTTCATCCTGATACTGCCTTCTGATCAAAGCTGAAATATCATGGGACCCCAGATTAAATTATCATGTTCTTCTCTCTCCACAATGTTGCCTGCTATAAGCTAACGATTCCAATATCTACATCAGATTAGTTCCAGAACTGGGCCAATGTGAAGAAGGCCTTAGAAGATGATAAGGACACTAAAATGCTTCTTAGCATTTAATAAATGATGTTATTGCCTAAAATAAGAAGCAGAAAGTAGACAGCAAAGGACAGCACACCTGGACCAAGAGAGTTTTGCATTAGTCAGCTTCATCACAGTCTAACAACATAAGCTACAGCAAAGAGATCCCTCTCTCTAGGCCTTGGCTTTAGCATCTGTAAAATGAGAGGCCCAGGACAACTAGATGGTGGTTTTTTATTCCATGCTCTGTAGAGTGCCAGAGTTTCTCAGAGGTGCTTCAGGGTGCAGGGGTGAGTGAAGGGTAGAGATGGAGTGAGTGTCCATGGCTAAACTCCAAGTTGCCATCAGTGTCATCCAGAGCATGTTTTATGTATTGTGGTTCCCAGTAAGATCTCCTTTGGGGAAGATTGCTAAAAATGAAAGTTTGTGACCCACAAGCCAAAGTAGTTCACAGGTCTGATGTGAAATAAATTGTTTTACATAAAAATAGTAATTTATACATTTTTTAAAGGGTGTTGCCAGGTGCCTTTTTTGTCTGCAGTATTCCTGAGAACTAAACCTGAGGGTGACTGGCTGTTTCTACTTAATCTACCCCTGCAGCCTGCATTCCAGTTTATTATGAAGGAGAAAGATAAACCAATTCCAATCCCTCTATCCCAATCCTATTCACAGCCAAGCAATAACAATTATCTCTGTCTTTACATTTTCTCCCATCTTTGCTATTTCTTGTACAGTAATGAATTGTAACAGCTACTTCTTGCTGACTTCTCTCCCATATAATTAATGTCCTAAGATATTCTATTTACTGGTGAAATAGTTTGAATCAAGAAGTGATTACTTTTAGAGTAAACAGAGCTGCTAAACCCTCTCCACAAACAAAGCTGACAGTAGTTTTATTTTTAAAATAATCAAATTGAATCCCAAAAAGCTTCAAGTTTGGAACTTCTTATTTATTATGTGTATGTAGGCATTTTGTGTGTATGAAAAGTATATTAATATTTAGCATAGAAGATAGAAAAATACATAAATCAATCAAAAGGAATGGCTTAAAAAAAGCCTGATAACAATGTTACCTGCCCCTGCTTCCTTGAATGGTCTAACCATAAGCCTTCATATCAGGTGAAAATAACAGAGTAGAGAAGCCATTTTCCTAAGAAAGTTCAGATTCAATCTTTGAAAATATCAAAATTAGATATTGGACTTCCTGAGTTGGGGACAAAAAGAGTTGTCAGGAATCAAAGCCTTGATAATCACCGAAGAGAAAGAAAACAAAAGGAAATGCTGTTGCCAAAAATGTTGCAGTATGGAGTTTAATTAATGCAACAAGAGGATCCAAGGTTTTCCCCTATATTGGATGAAGTATTAGCCATGGTTGCCAAATGATTAATACATTAATGCTAGTTGATTGACCTGATAACCTTCACATTTTCAAATCTATAGGACCACAATCCCAGCTGCTCATCTTAATGGACCCCCCATAGCTTTACTATTTGCCCCACTGGGCGCATTCCCTTTGTTCCAGCCACATCACTCAGACCTATTCCTTTGGATTGCTGCTCCCTTAGAAATCTGTTGTGTCAAGTTAATTCTCCAAACTCCAAACTGCACACTAATTTTGGATTTCTTTCTCTCCTGCCTGTCTCTTATCCAATAGCTAATTCATTTTCTTTTATATATCATTTTTCCCTCCCAGTCCTTCTGTCCATGTTCATCTTTTCATGACCTCAAACCTGCGTATGGAAATAACCTTTCAAGTGGTCTCCATGTCAATATGCATTGCCCTCTTCACTTCATGGAAGGCCTCACTCCTAGATTAATCTTAAAACTTCTCTAATCAAGCAAGAACCAGAACTAGTGACATTCAGGAAACAGAAAGATTATTAAGGCTAGAGCAGTCAGAGAAGATAACATTGAGGAGACGGGCCTTGGAAGTATGACTAGCGAGCATGCAGATAATCAGAGCAGACTTAGGAAGCCGTTCTCTACGAATGGAAGAGCATCGGGAAGGCCATGGATGGCGAGTTTCAGTCGCATACATTGGATTGTTTCCAACTCTTCTGTCTGCCCAGACTTAACACAAATTCATCTCATTTGCAACTCCCTGACAGACATGCTCTTTTGCAAGGACAGAGAAATGGTTTGACAGCTTGGCTTTTTTGAATGCCGTTGTTGCCCCCACATATGACCTTGTCATATTTGCATATTGTTTCTCTGGAAATCTGAACTTGTCTGCTAAACTATACCCTCTGCACCAGCTACACCACTCTCGTCACACTCCTCAAAACATACCTCTATGCTTTTGTTCATGTTATTTCACCACCTAGAATTCCCTGTTTCCATATGCTATTCTCTGCCTTTATGGAATTCTACCCCAGGCTGAAACCTCCTTCCACCTAGCTATAATTCCCACAGATTTCACCACTCATCAGAACTTCGTATGGGCTGCCTTTGATTTTTAGTTATCTCTTAATGTTTTTTTGTACCATAGAGTTTTTAAAGAATTATCAGGCCATTTGGTTCACTGATCATTTATAATATCTTAAAATGAAGACTAACTCTCACATTCTATGCCTTACATGCTAATGAAAATATAAAGCACAACGGCCTAAATTGTGCTCTTTAAAAAAAAAAAGGTGACTTATTGGACTTATCAACTATGGTTTCATTTAGGATGCTATATATTAGTGACAAAGAATTCCAGCTGTCTGATAATCCTGATTAGTTGCCACAAACACTCATTTTCCTACCACAATTTCATTGTCTGTCAGATTTGAATCAATTCATCTTTTTAAACTGTAGGCTCACTATAGTTTTTATTTAAAAATTAACAATCACCTTTTTAGTACCAAAGCAAAGTTACTTCTGAAATAAATTTACTGCAGGCACAATTTTATAGTTTATGTAAAACTGAGACCATCCAATTGTTGATGGGTCTCTATAGATAAATCATTGTTTCTCCAATTCTTATCAAGTAGTAGAAAGCAGGATGAAGAAAGCCATTGGCTAGACTTCAGGCAGCATTTCCAAGTGAAAACAATCTGTTGTCAACATTGTTGTAAAACCTATCGGCATCATAAGCGGTAATGAGACCATCTTGGAGCTGTAGACAAAATAAGGTAAGGACCTTAGACTTTATCTTAGACTATGTATCTTTAGTCTGGGAAATTGAATTATTTCTCTAGTAATAGTGTTTCCCTTCCTGGGGAAGAGACAACATATAATTGTCATTATGAGTATCCAAAAGACAAGTGGTAAGCTTGGCTGTCAATCTGTGTGAGTGTATGTGTCTGTGTAGTTAGCATTGAGTCAGTTCAGCCTGATTACCAAAACTGAGATGAATGACACTTTTGTTATTTTTAAACCTTCTTTATCCCTTTACTTACCTCTGTGACTAATGTGATATCTTGAACACTGAAAAAAATAACTACATAATTGTTTTTATTTCCATACCAGGATTTCCTGGCTAAGCTGTTCTTAATGATAAAACACATCTCTAACAGAGTTAAGAGTTCAGTTGTCATATGTATGGCTAGATATGGACTCATTAACCCTTGAGAGGCATTAATAGCCTCCATAATATGACTAAGACTAGTAAGTACCACACTGGACTGGGAACAGAAAATGTACATTGTAGACCCCACTCTGCCACTTGGCAGTTGTGTAATATGTGTTCATGAAGTCACCGAACATCTCTGAACCTCACTTTCCCTAACAGTGTTTGAGAGGGTTGGTTCAAGGAATTTGTCTTGATCCCTTCCATTTCAGTGTTTCTACTAATGCATGAAAGTAAGTATGAGCGTGATTTCAGGAGCCTTCTCTGTGAAAGGAAGTTGAATGGGTGGTTTAGTGGAATGTTTTAACATTTGTTTTCCATATTCATCTCATAAATGCTGAATCTACATAATATAATTAAACTCCTTAGTAGTGAAGCCAATTCATGGATCTCTACAATCTGGTCCTAGCCTATTTTTACAGTTTCTTCTGGTCACTAGCTTTCAATGTAAATCCTATATCTAGCTTATATGGTTTCCTTACCATCCCCAAGTTAATGCCTATAGCACTTACCTATACCCAAGCCATGGCAAGCGCTGGGCCGTCCCACTGGAACAACCAACCCACTTAATTTATCTAGTATTAACTACTAGAATGTTAAAAAAATAGCTACCAAAATGGCTAAAAATTAACATTTTCAATTTTATTTATATCACCAATACTTATACGGTGCTTTATCAAGCACTCTTCTAAGCCATTTGCAAATATTACAAATATTAATTTCTTCACTGTTTTTTTTTTTTTTCTTAAAGGACTGAATCCATGGTTTGTATGCTAAAGAAGTTTGTCTTTCATGATGACACACACCTCTGATTAGATAAATTCCTTAGCACTGGTCTCCTTCTGTATTTATACAATGTCTGATCAGGCAAGTGGAAAGCCATGGGACTTTCCCTTTGCCTGCTTTTCCTCTGTGTCTTCTCTTTCACTGGGTGTCTGTTATGAAGGGCACCTCTATATGCACACACAGTGAGTTTGTCACAAACCTTGGAAGAGCAATTCCCCTATAATATAATTTCTTTGGGGGCAAAATGGGAAGCATAACCAGTCTCAAAATATTTCCCTCACCTGCAATATATGATATTCTATTAGTAGGATTCTATTTCTCAAAAAACTGTTAACTCATCTAAGATCTTTCTTTAATATTTAAATAATTCTCGATTTCAAGAGTTAATTAAAATTTAGGTGGACTCTAACTATAGGCAAGACACTGTGCTAATCTTTGAGTACATACAAAGAACAGTACCAGCTCCTGTACACTTAAAATCTAGTGAGGTTATATATATATATAACCATAACACAAGCCAGTAAATGAAGAGCACCATAAAGCAAAGTACTTTGAGAAGGAAGGGAAATATTTTTGTGGTGGTAGGGAAAGAAAAGGAAAATTTATACAAAGGTATTAGCATTTGATCTGAATTTAGAAGTGGTGATGTTTGGGAGGGAGTGGGTTAGGAATGTGGACATAGAAGGAATAGCAACATCAAAGCATGTCACCAGGAGGTAGCAGACTTTTCCAAGGAATAGTAAGTATTCATTTCAGATTTGGCCCATAGAAGTGTTAAAGGGGCATGTTGGGCAATGAGGTTGAAGAGCTTCCCTAGGGCCAATGTTTTACAGACTCTGGGCTTTATTACATGAGTGCTGGGGCATCACCCTGCATTTGGGTCAGAAGCCATTCTCAATTTGGAACTCCAGGGGCACAGAAAAGAATGTGCCTTCAAGGTTAGAACTCCAGACCTTGCTCACTAATTCCTGAACGAGTAACGATAATCTTATCACATGCCTGGCTGGGAGCAGTCCCTATGATTGGAATGGCAGTTATTTTTGGAGGGGAGGACACTGCTTACATTGATCATATCTACAAATGGGGCAACATGAGGCTTCAGGAGAGGCCCAGGGAAGGGGCACCTGGGTGAAAGGTGACACAGCAGGGAGGCTGGGGCGGACTCTGCTTATAACTTCACCATTTTTCTGGGCCTCAATCTTAACCTATGAGCTAAGAGACATTTGGTAAAATGTTGGGTAAACTCTTTGTGGCCTTTCAAAAGTGGAGCTCATTAAATTATTTAAAAAAGCAAAAATCACACCACAATAATAAATAAAACTTGCCTCTCATTAACAGGTTTAAGAATTCTTTTAACTCACTGTGCTGTTGACTGAGACAGAGGAGACTTACAAGGGATCATTAATTTCATGAAGGAGAAACCTTTGCATTGCCATTTCAGACTGAATTCACAGGCAGAGACAGACTAAGAGCAAAAGGAGGTGCTAAAATCTTTCCCATTGGATATCAGCTTTCCAATGCTCTCATTTGGTCTCTTTAAGTGTCACTGGAAAACAAGTTGAACGAGTTTCACCTGTATGTCACTTGGGAGGGGCAATTAGGATCTATATTAATATTTTAAGGCAAACAGATTTGTAACATCATTGAAAAATACAAAAGACACATATTAATTATGTAACACAAGACCCTTATTTGTGGATCACTTCTCTCCTGGATTGCATAAATTTATGCTAGCAAGGGAGTAACACATAAGTAGTAAACCCATGCACATTTCCAAACTGGCCTCATTTTTGCTTATATGGAATCAGTCCCTTAATTTTGGCCATGAACAACCACAGGTATATTTTTATTAACTTTTAACTTTCTTTTACATGATTTATCAGAGTAATATATGCTCCATTTAGAAAATTTGCAAAGTACAAAATGACATTAATCAGCCAAGAATATTGCATACAATCATATCAGTCAGAGGAAAAATAAAAATATTTTAGAGTAATTTCCACAAATATATCTGAATGTCTCACCTTCACTGAAGAATCATGCTTAGTTGATATTTTATGCATTTACTAAATATTTATTGTGCACATTTCATGTGTCAAACCTTGTGCAAAGATGATTATGACATATTCACTCCATTCTACAACATTACTGTCTGGATGGAGAGAAAAATATGTTAAAAAATTTACTACACAATGAAATGCGTGTTATAATTACTATACAGTGTAACAAGATATACCCCATGTTAGAACACTATGCATGTTAAAGAAGTTTGGGGTTTGCAAGTGTCATGTGGGATGGGATGTAGACAGAGGTAGATAGATATTGTTTTTCAGAAATGATGATACATAAGTGTTTAAGATCAGTTTGTATTTCTCTATCACTGTTTTTAAAAGAAAACTTTCATTTTAACTCCAAATAACATTTCACTAGATTCCTCAGGCTACATACCAGATTTGACCAAACATAGTTCTTTAATGTTTCTTGAAGTGACATTCATCCTCAGCATGACTTAGGATAGGCAAAGAACATTCCTCAAGCCCTAGAAGCCAAGTGTCTTTTACAGTGGTAAGATCAAGAAAGAGATCTCCTTATTTATATATCACTAGACATTGAAGAGCAATTTAAAGCATGATTGTAATATTCTCACTTAATTAAGGATAGGTTTAAAGAAAATTTTTAAAAAGAGTTCTACAAAGAACCAAGCAGTCCTGGAGGATTTAGACACAAGGCATTCCCAGGGAAATGACACCTTCTGGAGAAGGTGTCTGAGCTGAAGAGAGAACAAGGCACTTGGCAATATGTGGGAGGGAGAGACTGGGTAATAGATAAGATTTAATAGGGAGGATGATTGTCTTGGTAACAGGAGGGGAGGGAAGCAAACATTCACTTTGCTTAGAGTTCCTTCAGCCTCCCCCATCAGCAAACCAGTAACAATTCCACATCACTCTTGCCAGCTGGAGAAGATCTGATTAGAGATTTGGACTGGCCTAAGAAAGACACTTTCCATCTTCCAGCCTCAGCAGTTCTGCAGGTCACATTGATTTCTTTATGGGCATGTCAAGCAAGGAGATCGCCTCTGAATAGGGAAGAGGCAGGCTCACCCTGAATGACTGCATCTAAGGACTGAGAACAGGCCTTGTTTTCCAGAGCAAGATTAATAGATAAGGACAAAGTGTTAAACAGTCAGCCAAATCCACAGCCATGAGTCTCAACTGCAGAAAAATGGAATCGAATGCCAAGAGAACTCGCCCAAAGCCAAGATCTTTCAGGGTAAATGATGTTTCAGGGGATGAATATCTAAATGCAACCTGAAGACTTGAGTGCAGGGGCTGAACTCATGGTCTAGTCAATGACTGCCAAATCTTTTACCACAACTTCTCCTTGTAAAATGGAGGGAAATATGCCAATGCCAATGGACAAATAATTCAAGAGAATCATATACATTGAGAGCTTGTTGGAGCTATATAACCCTCTGTAGGCAAAGGTACTATCCAGGGATGAAACCTGATAAAGGAGGGAGAAGTTGTAGAAAACATAGAAAACCCTTAATAGAAAACACAATAGATAGCATTGTCAAGATACTGAAGTCAGCTGCAATGATAAATTAGCTTTTCCTAACAGTATAAAAAATCTCTTCCATGGTATAGATCCATTATACATTTCCAATCTTATTTTCCACAATTTCCTCTACAAACCGTGTTGTGTCCTGACAATTCCTCCAAAATGTCTAACCAATGCTCTTCAGAAACACTTAATTTCTCTCCAGGGTCCAATTCTTTTAAGTCCAATCTAATTCCTCCCCCTTCAATGAAGTCTTCTTTAATTATACTGTTCAATAATAGCTCTCTTTCTTGAATACCTTTGACATTTCATGTTTGAACAAGTCACTTGTTGTATGACATTAACCCATATCTCTCTCAACAAATCCCTATACCCCTTGGTGGTCAGACACATTTCTTATGTAAGCCTTGGTTAAACCTAGGATATAGAAACAGTACATTAAAAGGGGAAAATGTGACTCAATGGCAATTTACCAGGGTATTTTTATTTCATTTAGATGAATGTCTATGAAACTTTATATTAAATGTCATTTCAGAAGTTTTTGTATATCCTAACACCATTCTAATTATTGTAGATGAAAAGTAAAATTATAAATCTTAAGACTAGAAGTAATTTCAAGAGAGTCCCTGGACTACTTTGTTGTTAACTTAGAACTCCTGATATAATTAGCGTAACCCCTTTTTTGAAATATGTGTTCAATTAATATCAGTAATGAATGAGCTGGTTAAGCCAAGCGTGGTGACTGTGAAGAGCAGGCCATGCCTGCCCATTCTGTGCTCTGATGGAACATAAAACCTTGCATGTGCTGCTTGTCCTTTAGGTGGGACTTAGTTGCCTGAATAGTCTCCTATCACCCCTTGACCATACCTCTCTGAGCCTCACTCTACATTCCATTTTCTCCTCATACCTTGCCTTTATGGCTCCGTGTCCTTTATTATGGTTCCCAAGTTCAAGTTGGCTCTCTCCTATGCCCTAGTTCCCAATGCTGCTCCTGGTGGCCAGCCCTCCATCAAGAACTAAAGGCCCAGGATTGATATAGATAGGGTTGTGGAAGGTGATCAAAGCACAGAGACGCTGTGCATTCCGGGTGGACGGCTGGGGCAAAGAACCAGTCTGCGTCCTCAGACCCACACTGCTGACAAAACTTCAGACTGTCAAAAACGAGTGGCAGAGCCCCTTTCCCTGTAATGACCCTCCACCGTCCTCTTTTGAGAAAGCTTAACATTGTGTTACTTAGGGGAGAAATGCTTGAAGGAATTTCATCCATTGTTGCAGAGCATATATTGAAGAGTGAATATGAAGCTGAGAGACAAAACTCTGGTAAGTGGAACAGTCCTGCATAGAATTTTGGAATAGATGCCATCTTTCATGCAACTAGTGTTTTACTCAGGATGTGGATGCTAGGTGAATTCTTGTAAACTAAATATTATTTTAACCACATTAGTGAATATCTCTCACTTAATTTAGATTTGTAACTTAATAGATTTTTTTGTTTGCTTTAGAATGGAGAAGAGCTATATATATACACTCAAATACACACATACACACACAAGAGGAGAGGGAGAGAGAGAGAGAGAGAGAGAAACAAACATAGAAAGAGACAGAGAGAGAGAGAAAGAGAGAAAAGAGAAACAGAGATTCTGAGTGACTAGCTCCTTTTCTACCTCCAGAAACATACTTTTTCAAATTAAATTCATATGACTAAATTAGCATGATTGCAAAAGCTTTGATACATTACCCTTTAAATGGTTTCATTTATTTAAGATGTATATGTAAAACAAAATATGTTCCATTATTTACCAACAAAAATATTTATTATTTGAAGAAGGTGAGAACTTTTTAATATTACATGGAATGTGAGATTTATAATATTAAACTAAAAGTACAAAACAATTGTTTGAAATACCAGTGGCTATACAAGAGCCACAAGAAACATAAAATGTGCAGGGATCAAAAGACCCTCCTCTATGAGGAAGTCAACATACATAAAAATAACATTGGAGAATATTTGGAGGAAAAAAAGTTCTTATTTAGACAACTGTGATATACATTCAAAGAGAAAGTAAATTTGTTTCATTTTGGCCTGAATAGCTATTTACTCTTAATACTTTGTTCTTCAATCAGGGCCAGTCTATCCCAAAATGCCTTGTTCTCAACCCTGGACATTCATCTCTGGATATAGCAATTTTGGATTTTGTGCTTAGGAGTAAGAATTTCTCTTATCCAAGGAAACCTTAGAATAGGCGATCAATGTTGTTTCTGTCAAGTAAGTACAATTACGGAAAAGGGTCATAATTGAGATTCTTCCTATTGCCCCAGAATTAGCAGCCAGGACCCAAAACTGAGAACAAATAGGTATGACAAGTGGACTATTGTTTCACAAGAACTACGATAAAAAATTGGGGCCAGGTACTCTCCAGAGCTTACTAAAGGATGCAGAGTGGGTTCTACTCAGCAAACCTCCCCTTTTCTAGTAATGACAGAGGTTTGTGGAGGCAGAGAAAGGGCAGAACAGTTTTGCCTGGAAGTGCAGTGTTTGGGATGAGGTCACTCCCTCCATTCTTTCTGGAAGGGGAGCCAAGTGAGTAGCAGCCTTACAAGTATTCCTTGTAGAGACTGCTGGCATCTTAGAGGTAGGCTTGCTGAGCTGAGGAACCTGCCGCCCAAACGCATAGTCAAGAGGAGAGTGGTGAAGGAAATCCTAACTTCGCAAGTGATCCCTTGGGTTTGGTGGTCTGTGTGACGGTAGTGACTGATGCTGAATTTGTGCCTGCAGATTTTTGAAGGCAATATTTTACTAGAGCAATTTCAATAGCTTTGTGACTAGGGATTATGGCAAAGGTTACCCTTATTCTACTGAAAATACAGAAAAGTACCTCAAAGTATCCATGATTTCACATGAAGGAACACAGATAAAGGAGGAGATGATGTCATGGGGCCAGGGCTACTTTTCCCCCCTTTTTAAAATTTATTTATTTACATTTATTTATTTATTTATTTATTTATTTATTTTTATAGAAGCTTTAGATTACATGAATATTACATAAAAAAATGTAGGGGATTCCCATATGACCTACTACCACCCCCCACACACACTTTTCCACATTAACAACATCCTTCATTAGTGTGGTACATTTGTTAAAATTGATGAACATATATTGAAGCATTACTACTAACCATAGACTACAGTTTATAGTTTACACTTTGCCCCACACAATTTTATAGGTTTTGACAAAATGCATAATGGCCTCTATCCGTCATTGCAATGTCATGCAGGATAATTCCAATGCCCCCAAAATACAAGGGCTACTTTTGAGAGTAAAGCTATAGACAGAACCAGTTCTAGCTGGGACAAGACCAGGGATACTTCCTCTCCATTCTGAGATGATTGAAAAGCAAGTTACCTAAGAAAATCTCTGCCTCCCACATTCTCCTTTCCAGCATACAGTATGATAACAATTAGCTCCTAGGAGGTAGGAGGTGGGGTTTCCCAGACTAAGACCATGCCCCAACTCCACAGAAGAGGTCTGGAGTAGAGGACAAGTAATAGGGCAGGCACAACTCCCCACCTTAACACCCATTCCCTCGAGTCTCAATCTGGTTGCCCCTGTGGGAAGGGAAAGAGATGGATTTTAAATCAGAATAGAGTTCAGAGCTTTTAACTGGACTGGACTCTTAGTATTTGAAAATGATCAAAAAGTTTGGTTATAAAGTAGAAGATGTGCCTGAGGTGATAGTAAGAGATGAGGCATTGGATAGAACATGGTTGAAAGCAATGACTGGAGAAAAATAACATTTCATGTTTACTCTCCACTGAATTGAGGCTTCTTAATAAACTGGTTTTAACAGCACTGCTGGAAAAACAAAGGAAATGGAAAAATGCAGAATACAAGTCAAATTCAGAGACAGCTGTAAGAGAAGGGAGAGGGGAGGCATGAATGTGGGTGATGAGCAGGAGGACATGAACATTGGCTCTGTAGAGGCAGTTAGGCAAAAGATATAAAACTCTATCCCACCCAAAGCAATTTATTTAAGTGTAAAATTTGAAACAATGTTTTGAACTCAGCTTCAACCCTTTCTGAGCATTATTCTTTAGCAAAATGGGTGAAGGAGTCCTTTGCATGCACACTTCTAGTATTCTCTACTACTCGCAGATGATGGTGCCACCAAGTGCTTATTAGGTAGTAGGCACAGACATCGACCAATCCAAAAGGCTTCATGTTCACTTCCAGGAAAACTCTTGAAGCATCAATATCAGAGGAACTAGTTAGGACTGTTTCTCCATCTCTTCCAACTGAACATTCCACACTAACTGCATGAGAGCAGGGGTAGACATGTGGCAGGTTTCTGAATTCCTTTGGAATGAAGGGTAGAGGATAGTAAAATGCATGCCTTTACTCCAGTGTATTGAGAAGCATTCACTATGCCTATGCACCTTCTCTTAAATAGCTGTGCCAAGTACTCACCAAAGTCCAAAGCATTGTCACTCACTTTGACCCTTCTGATGGGCATCCTCACTAGAAGTCAGAAACAATCCTGGAAAGGATCCATGGTTTAGAAGTACCTGGACACCTCCAGGTACTGTCACCAACATAGCCTGCAGCTATCAAAAAACTTTTTTACCAACTTTTCTTCTATTAAATCCAAGTATCATTTAGATTTGCTAAACACTGTATTAATATGAGATATCCTGAAGTCACCCTGAAAAATTCAAAGCCTTATTTAAAGGAAGACTTATTTAAAGAAATCAGAGAGAGTAAATAATGGAAGACAGTCTTACAGAAGTGAAGTGCCTAAGACTATTTGAGGCATTGGTAATGCTAGTGTTTTCTTACTATTTCCTTGGACTCACCCACTAACAATTATATGGGATCCTATATAATGTACTGTATAAAAATTAAAACACAATAAAGCTAGAAAACAAGCTCTGACTGATATCCTCAGGTATTTGCTAGACCTCCCAATTTTATACAATTTGTGGCAACATTCTCTCCTGTCAACAGTAAAAGAGGAATTTCCAAGAGCTTGTTTTTCTCATATTTAGCATGAGAAATGTAATACCACTCTCACTTCTGTCACTGAGTTGTTCCGTGGGTCAAATAGACCAGTATAACTGAAATTATATTGTAAACCATAGAGCACTTCACATATTTTAGCATCTACTGGGGTGTGAAGGTGAAATTGATTATAATATGTGTTTCATTTTAAAATTTAAATGATGCACATGTACTCCACATGTATTTTGCATAGTAAGGACAAAATGAATCGTAGAAGAATTGTGTATTGTTTTAAGGCAGGGATTTAACTTAGTCCTGGGATGTTCTACTTCAAACTATGTGTTTTAGTTTGCTAAAGACTGCCAATGCAGTATACTAGAAATGGGTTGACTTTTATGATGGGAATTCATTAGGTTAAAATCTTACAGTTCTGAGGCTGTGAAAATGTCCAAATCAAGGCATCATCAGAGATGCTATCTCACCAAAGGTTGACAGCTCCTGGACTCCAAACACATGGCAAGGCACAATGGTGGCATCTGCCAGTCTGGGTTTCTGCCTTCTCCTCCAGGCTCACTTTCCCCCCAAGCTCAGCTGTAGGTGATCAAACACATGGCAGGGCACTACTATAGTCCTAATTTTCTATTCTATTAGTTACAGCTATGAGGAACACTGATATTTTGTGCGATATGTTTTTGGTTTTGAACATTTTATAATTACGGTATCATAATTTATCATAATCTGCTACATGCTTTTTTCTTTCAACATTAATCTTACAAGATTTAACCATGCTTTATATATAACTCTATTTTGTCATTTTAAATCTTGTACAGTATTCTACTGTTTTAATTTACCTAATTTATCTGCTTTGCTTTTGTTTCTGAGATTCATCTATGTTGAAAAACATAGCCAGAATTCATTTACTTTCACCCATATATAATTTTTTCACTTAGAAATGCCCCCAGATTTGTTCTGATCATACAGCCGGTGGTGATTTTTGTTGTTTCAAGGTTTTTAAATTTAATATTTATGATTACAAGCCATGCTGCAGTAACCTTACATGAACACCTCTCATGTATCAAAGAGTCCACATCAATTATCCAATGATGAATGAGAATAAAACTTTGCTACCATATTTCAAACAATCATAATATGTACATTTTCACATTTTAAAATCTCTACAATTGGGAGGCCTTTTATAATTGATGACATTTTACAATCTTTCTCTGACAGAGTTATGCCATGAAATATGCTATTATGTGCTTAACCACTGTCTTGGTTGTTATTCTAGGTGGCATGATAGGAGAATCACAATCCTTCAAAATTTCAGTCAACAAATTATGTAAGAATCATTTGAGGAATGAATATGAGTCCCAGTAGTTGTATTAAAATGTTTGTTTGACAACTTCTAGTCAGATGAACCAAGTGCCAGCATTAAACTTGCAGAATGGGTGTGGGTAGCTTGGGTGAAAATCTTGGAAATAAGAGTGCAGCACTTTTTAAGAAAATGAGAACCATCGATACTCTTGATGGCCCAGAGAATAATATTGTTTAGAAAAAACATGGACATTGATGACTGAATAGAAGAGGGATTCAAAAGATCCAGATTCTGAATGGTAAAATAATTTCATCATACCTTAACCAATTTATTCCCTTTACATTTTCCTATGTATGTATGCACATTACAAACAGATGACAAACATTTACATCTAAATAAACCAAAAGAGTTCTTTAATAGGTACAAAATTAAATATTTATGGGTATATGTAAGTATGTGTATGGTTAGAAAGCATTGAAATATAGTTTAATTGGTAGATATAAAATAATAAATGTTTTATATAAGATGAAATAGATTATATTATTTCAAGTGTTGATATCTGGTATTAATCTTCTTCACAATTGTCTTGGGTAATTTAGGACCTCAGTTCTTCCATTTGAATGCTACAATAAATTTACAATCCTGTTGCATTCTTTTTGGAAGTATACCAATATATAATTGTGGGAGAAATTTAATCTTATAATTTTAAGAGTACTAAATATTCCCATTGATAAATATTCTTTTTATGTATTCTTTAACAAAGTTTTATGATTTCTCCATGAAGTTCTGGTATATTTTTGGAAAAAAAATCACAGCTCCCGTAAATAGTATAGTATTTTTAATTTTAAAGGTAATGCTTTTAAATTTTATTTCCTAATAGCTGATATAAATGAATGACATTGATTTTTATATATTTAGTCAGAAACAAACAGACTTAATGAACTCTCTTATTAATTCTAATAGTGTGTCTATTGATTTTCTTGGATTTTCTGTATAAACTATTATAATGATGATTTTGTTTCTAACTTTCTGATCCTTTTACTCTTTATTTATTTTCCTTATATGACTGCAATGTCCAAAGCCTCCAGAAAAGTGCAGAGTTGAAGTGGTGAGAATGGACATTCCTTTTGCTCTTAGATTTAATGGTAAGGTTTATAAACTTTTCACTATTAAATATTTGTCTTGCATTTTTAGTAGATACTCTTTATGAAAAAAGGGTTATTTTTTAATCATGAAGGATTGTTCAATATTATCAAATGCTTTTCTGCACTTATTAAGATGATCATGTAATTCTTTTTGCCTTTGATCTGCTAAATGGTGAATTTCATTAATAGATTTTCTAATTTAAATATCCTTATATTCCCGGGACATACTCAAATTGGTGTGTGTATGTGAATGTGTGTATATGTGTGTATGTGTGTGTTTGAATATACTGCAGAATTCAGTATACTGTTGAAAGAGAGACTGTACAGTGCAGTGGTTAAATGGGTAGACCCTGTAGTGACACTATTGAATTCCAAAACAAGATCTGCTACTTACTGGTTAGTTGACCTTGAACAAGCAATTTACCCTCTCTGTAGTTCAGTAAACTCATATAGAAAATAGAGTTGATAAAAATCATAGTGCCTTCTTAAAAGAGTAATATAAGATTTACATGAAATAATATAAGTTAGAAGAATGATTGGAATATAGTAATTACCATATAATCATTTCTTAAGTAAAAGTAAATCATATTTTATTTAGGATTTTACTTTACATTTCTTATCTAGCTTTTTCTGGTGTGCAAGATAATACTTAGATTTTTAAAATAATGAGAAGTAGTCACTTTTTAACACCTGTATTGAGGTATAATTGGCATATAGTAGACTGCGCATATTTAAAATGTACGCTTTAATAAGTTTTGACATATGTATATTCATGTGAAAACATCACCACAATTAAGATATATGACTTCCCAGAATGTCTTTGTGTCCCTATGGAATTCCCCTCTCCTGCCCTACTAGGCATGTCTGCTCCCCAGCCAAGTCCTGATCGCTGTCACTAGAGATTAGTTTGAATTTTCTAACATCGTATATTAGCGGAATCAAATTATATGTACTCTTGCATTTTCATTTGGCTTCTTCCACTCATCCTAAAAATTCTGAGATTCTTCCATGCAATTGTCTGTAGAAATAGATCATTCCTTTGTATTCCTGAGAAGTATTCTATTGTATGGCTATACCACAATTTGTTCATCCATGCACTTTTTTCTTTAATTTCTTTTTTCTAAACTGTGTTCTTTTTTTTTTAATTGTAGTAACATTATGCAACTCAAATTTCCCCATTTTAACTACTTCCAACTGTATAATTCAGTGATATTAATTACATTCACAATATTGTGCTACCATCACCAACATGCATTACCCAAACTTTTTCATCACCTTCAGCAGAAACCCTTCATAAATTAAATAATAACTCCACATTCCCAACCCCTCATCCGAGCCCTGGTAACCTGTGATCTACTATCTCTCTCTATGGATTTCCTTTTTCCCTTCATACCCTTCATTGGGGTTGTCTCATATATTCGTAATATAGCTAGATTGTTTTGTCACATTCTGCCTTCATCCTGGGATCCCTGACAGCCTAAATGTTTATTTTTAATTGCATACAATTAGTTAGGCTCACACTTTGTGCTGTGAAGTTCTATGGGTTTGATAATAATGTCTAGTATCCACAAACACAGTATCATACAAAATAGATTCATGGCCCTAAAGCATCACCTGCACTTCACCTGTTGAAATATACCTCCTCCACCTTCCCATCTAGTCTCTGGCAACCAACCACTGATCATTTTATAATCACTATAGTTTTCTCTTTTCCAGAATGTCATATAGATTCAAACAGTACATGGTGTTTCAGGTGGGTTTCTTTCAACTAACAATGTGCATTTTAATTTCAGCCATGTCTTTTCACATTTTGACAGGTAATTTCTTTTTATTGTTGAATAATATTCCATTGTATGGATTCAGCACCATTACCATTTGTTTATCCATTCACCTATTGAAGCTGCTATAAACTTTCATGTGCTGGTGTTTGTATGGACATAAGTTTTCATATCATTTGGATAAATACCAAGGAGTATGATTGCTGGAATGTATGGTAAGACTATGTTTAGCTTTATAACAAGCTGTCAAATTGTCTTTCAAAGTGGATGCATTATTTGCTTCCCCACCAGCAATTAATGAGATTTCCTGTTGCTCCACATCCTAGTCAGAAATTGACATTGTCAGTTTTTTGGATTTTAGCCATTCTAATAGGTGTATAGTGGTACCTCATTATTTTAATGTGCAATTCTTTAATGACAAATAATGTTGAACATCTTTTCATATGCTTATTTGCCATCTGTATATTTTCATTGGTGAGGTCTTTGTTCATATAATTTTCTCACTTATGAATTTATTTTTTTCTTATTGTTGAGTTTTAAGAGTCCTTTTATATTTTGGATATAAGTTATTAATCATACATGTGTTTTTCAAACTTTTGCCTTTCTATATACATTTTAAATTATTATTTTTAATATCTAGAAGATAGCTTGTTGGAGTTTTGATTAGGTTTGTGGTGAATTTATAAATTAAGTTAAAAAAAATTGACATGTTAACAACACCAGGAGTTCCAATCCATGAACACAGAATGTCTCTACATTTATTTAGCTTTTCTTTGATTTCTTTCATAGAGTTTTGTAATTTTCCAAATATATGTCCTGCATATATTTTACTAGATTTATATCTAAGCATTTATTTTTATTTTACTTTTGGTACTATTATAAATGATGTTGTGTTTTTAATTTCAAATTCCAATTGTTCATTTCTGGTATTTAGGAAACCAAGTGAGTTTTTTTGTTTTGTTTTGTTTGTTTTTTTAATTAGAGCAATTTTAGATTTGCAGAAAAATTGTGCATGTAGTACAGAATTCCCCATACACCCCCAACTCAGTTTTTCCCATTAACATTTTGCATGAGAATGGCACCTTTGGTATAATTGATCAAATCATTATATTATTAACTAAAGCCCATAGTTTACATTAGGGTTCACTCTTGTACAGTTCTGTTTTTTTAAATTATTCTAATAACATATATATAATCTAAAATTTTTCCACTTTGATTTTGCATATTAATCTTTATTCTATGATCTTGTTATAATCACTTTAGAGTTTTAGTGAGTTTTTTTAAAATTCCAATTCTTTGGGACTTTATAGATAGACAATAACATCATTTGAACAAAGTTTTACTTTTTCCTTCCCAATTGGTATACCATTTATTTACTTTTCTTATCTTATTGCACTAGTTAGGACTGCCAGTAGGTTGTTGAATAGGAGTAGGGTGATAGAAGACACCCTTTCTTTACCTCTGATCTTAGGAGGAAAGTACCTAGTTTCTTACTATTAAGTATGATGTTACCTGTAGGTTGTTTATAGATGTCCTTAATTAAGTTAAGGAAGTTATCCTTCTTTTTAATTTTACTGTTTTTATCATGACTGGATTTTGGATTTTGTCAAATGCTTTTTCTGTATTGATAAATCTCACCACGTAAATTTTCTTCTTTAGTCTGCTGTTATTGTGGATTATATTGATTGCATTTCAACTGTCAAACTAGCCTTCATATCTGGAAAACTCCCACTTGGTCATAATGTATAATAATTTTTATACATTTTAGATTTAATTTGCTATATTTTGTTGAAGATTTTGGCACCTATGTTCATGAGAGATATTGGTCTGTAGATGTTTGTTTTTATAATGTCTTTATCTGGTTTGGGTATTAGGGTAATACTGGCTTCATAGAACAAGTTTGGAAGTATTCCTTCTGCTTCTATTTGTGGAAGAGATTATAGAGAATTGATGCCATTTTTTTTCTTTAAATGTTTTGTAGAATTCAACAGTCAAACTATCTATGCCTACTGATTTCTTTTTTGGAAGGTTATTATTGATTCAATTTTAAAAATAGATATAGGCCCTTTCATGCTACCTATTTCCTCTTTTCTGAGTTTTGGTAGTTTGTGTCTTTCAATACTCGGTCCACTTCAACTGAGTATCAGATTTGTGAGCATAGAATTGTTCATAGTACTCTTATTATTCTTTTATAGGTACTTTAAAACAGATTTTTAATTTCTTCCTCCCATATCTTATAACATTGCTGTTATTCATTTCACTTATATATGTTATAATCGCAACTATTGTTACTATTATTACTTTGAACAGGCATTTATCTACTAGATCAATTAAGAATAAGAAACAATTTGAAAAAATAGGTATTTTACTTTCATTTAATTCTTCTCCAATGTTTGTCCATTTGAAACCAAAGGGCAGGTAAAACAGTTCTTAAATTATGCATATTTTAAAGTTTTATTTTCTTTTGCCTTTTTGTAGGTATTTTTGAATGTTCCTACATTGTTTCTACATTTCAGCTGGAACACTATATATTGAGAAATAGTATATGCAGAAATCTTATGGTTTATAGCATTTCATTGTTATCTATTGGGAGGTAACACTTGAGAAAGAATGTGGGAGACATAGCTTATAAAATAACTTTATCCCCAACAACCACAACTGCAGCCCCACCCTCAACTCTTGCAGTGTCTCCAATTATTGTGTCAGTAATAACATCACTACAAATTTCCGAAATGTTCCCCAGGGAATGGCTCTGTACTTATTACAAACCAATTATTTAGATATCCTTTGCTGTATTTTAATATAATTTTATAAAGTTCTCCATAAATTTTCTTCACATATTTGGTTTGATTCAGAAAAGTAGATCATGCATTTCTGATGCTCTTCTAAATGTCATCTTGTGGACTCTTTCTGGATATTATATGCTGCTATTTTCCTAAACTTTCTTATTACTTTAAATTTCTATGTTTTTAAAAATATTTTCTATATAATAATTATATTTCCTGCTAATAATTTTCATTTCATTTCCTCCTTTTTTTCTTTCTCTCATACTTTCTCTCTCTAGAACTGGCTAGGATCTCCAATACAACACTGAATAGAGTAGTGGTAAAGATATCCAATAACTGATTTTAAAGAGAATTCTTTCTTCTAGTGATTCACGGAGAAGTATGATATTATTGGTAAGTTTCTGTTAGATATTATGTATCAGGTTAGAAAAGCTCCTTTCTAATCAAATAACTACTTGGGTGATAAATATTAAGTGCTTTCAAAAAACCTTTCAAGATAATAATATTCTATTTTCTCCTTTATTAATGTGATGAAATATAGTAATACATTTCCTTTTTTGACCTCAATATTATACATTATTTTTATTGTTTTATGTTTTCAACATTTTTTCATTCTTCTCCGATTTAATCATTTTATCAGTTATTATTCATTCTTGCATCTCAGAATTTTCTTCGAATCATTTTCTGTTTTTTATTCTAAAGCATGTTTTTTATAAAGTGTTTGATTAGAGTCTATAGTTAATAAACTTTCTCAGTTTTTGCTTGTCTGAAAAATGGTATTTAGGCTTCATTCTTGCAAAGTAGTTTAGCTTTATATAGACTACTATGTTGACATAAAATTCTGACGAACCCTTTAGGATATAATTTCAATGGCTTTTTACTCCATTGATGCTTTTGAAATTAGCAGTTAAGTCTGGTACTTTTTCTTCATATGTAATTGTCCCTTTCTTCCTTGCTGCTTTAGAGCTTCTCTTTGCCTTTGCTACTCTGAGATGTATTATGATAGGGGTATTTAGGGTGTACTCCTTGTATTGCGGATTCATAAATTCCATCAATTCATGGGAATTCTGTCATAATATCTTTGAGTATTTCCTCAACACCTCTCTTCCTATTTTCTCTCCTCTTCTGGATCTTTGATTAGATGTCTTAGCTCCTTTCATTCTACTCCCTGTATCTCTAAATTTGATATTGCCCACCTCATTGTCTACTGTGATGTAGTCAGAATAATTACTTCTAATATGTCCTCCTCACCCATCCATTCACTCATCTGATCAATCTTCCAAATGATTGTGCTTGAAACAGTCAATGTCATATGTGGAATGAGCACTGAGTGCTGTACACAAGAATCTGGATAGAGAATTCAAGGGAGCTACCTGAGACACAGGATTCACTTTAAAATGTGGATCAAAGCCATTTTTTTTTTTTTACCAAAGTCCATTTTAGCTCTACAACATAATGATAACATTCAAAGGCCTTCCTAGCAGTGGCATGATTGATCATAGTCCAATGACTAAAGCTTTTTACTAGGCAAAATAGATTAATAAACAATCTCTCTTTCTCTCTCTGAATTGGAAAATGTGTGACAGATCTGGGTTAGCAATCCTAGTGTTCTCAGCATTACAAATGAATGAATGAATGAATGGATGAATGAAGGCAGGGATGATAGATAGATAGGTAGGTAGGTAGAAATAATGGGCATGTAGTCACAGTGTTTAATGCCTGGCCAATCTTGTACTCACATTCTAGGTGATACCATCACTATTATAGTAGGGTCTCTCAAACAACAGTTTTCCCCCCATAGCCTAACAAAAGAGCTTATGTATAAACCAAAACACAAGTCTGTTCTTTAAAGGTATGCCTTGAGAAATTTTTATCCATTAGATGAACCTAGGGACATAAAGAACATTGAGAATATATCCCAGGTAGGAATTAAGGAATAGATAGGCATCCTAAGACAGAAACACTGGGCAGCAATAAGTAAACCCTGTTTAAGCTTGGATCTGCCATTAACAGTTTTGTTGGCCTTGAATAATCATCAAGCTGTTCTTGGTCTCAGTTTCTTTATCTGTAAAATAATGTGATTAGCCCAGATATTTAAGATGCTGTTCACACGTCACATTCTATTACATGAAAATTAGGCCAATAGGCCAGAATTTATTTTGATTGGAGAAATCTTAATCAGATAAGCTGAGCAAGTGGAGAGAGGACAGGACTTGGTATTAGACTTGCCCTCTAGAACAGGACTAACTCCTGTTCTATGCAGATATATAATACCATTTCTCTGGAATTGGCTGGACATGTGTAGAATCCTTTGTGTACACCATGTTCTGGTATAATTACAAGCAAAAGGGTTAAGCAGGAGATTCCTAATTGAGTTCCAAAATTTTCTGAAAAGCAGGAGATAGGGAAAAGGTATTAGGGAAGGTCAAATTAGGAAATCATAAACTCACCGAATTGTAGACCTGAGGTTTAGGGATTATGTTTAGATTATTTTATGTCAATGAGTTAACTGAATCTCAAAGAGATTAAATAACTTGCCCAAATTTATTAAATTCATTAAGATTAAGAGATTAAATAAACTATCATGTAAATTTCAATCAGTTCACCCTTTTACAGCACATTCCAATTTAAAAAGAAATGCTAATGCCTGGGGGCGGGGCACTCAGGAACTAATATACAATTTACATTGCATGTAAATGTATAGTTTCTAGAAATCAGCAATGAATTATGGAGCTTCTGGAGATCTACTTGGTCTGTGTTTTGCACTGCTGATGTAATAAGATTTAAAAAAACACAATAATAAGCTTCAGAGAAATGGTTTTATATATCTGCTCTTTTGTACCTTGCAATATCCTTTCTGGTCAAGTACCCTATCTCAGGAGCAGGTATTGATTTTTTTCTAGCTACACCATAATACTTTACCCTTACCTACCTCATTCCAATAATTTCCAGCTTGTAATTATAAAATGTTAAAGGCACAAAGTCATGTAATTTCCTATAATTGTTTAATATATTAAACATCTAGCTACAGATTATTAATAAAATAACATTAACGACGATAATGAGTTTCAGGAGAAAATCACCACCTCTTGCTTTCCTAAACTATTTCATTCACTCCTACAGAGAAGGTGATTTTAAGAAGGCAAGCTGGCAGTCCCTCACCACTCAGTGTACAAAATCCCATTTTTCTACACACATTTCTGAGTTTCTATTTCTCAAAGCCAGAGCTAAAGGTGGGAAACACAGAAATGCAGTCCACTTAGAAAAAGCCCTGGTTTCCAAATCAGAATATGTTTTCTAGTCCTAGGACTGTCACCAAGGCATTCAGTTACCATCGACTTAACTTTAAGTGGTGGAGCGGGGGGACTCTGTTTTTTGATTTGTGAAACAGGTAAAAATAATTTCTCTACCCATCTCTGAAAACTTTTCTGGGGAGCATAAAAAAATACTTTAAAGATATATTGGGTTTGGTTTTGTTTTTCCTTCTTCTTGGACATGATTTACAAAAGTTGTTTGTTTTTTATATAGGGGTATGTTTTGTAAATTACTTTAAAAATATAAATATTGTTCATACTTCTCTATCTAGGTAAGAAAAAGGGATTCATTTTTACAATTTTGGTAAGGTGCAGTTCAATGGTTAAGAAAGACAGAGTTATGTATGATGTGACTCAAAAATTATAAGACAAGAGTGGGTCTTTCCTCTATGGTGGACATGTAAAGCTTTCCATTTATTGAGAACCTCAGGAATTAAATCTCAGTGATGGTGTTACCTAATGAAAGTGCTCATTTGCAGTCCAGCGGAACCTGGATTCTTGACATTTTAGTGGGAAAAACATACCATTTACAGGTAATAACAGGCTAAATGGGGGAAAAAAAAAAGCATAATTCCACAATAGCAAGAAGAAGGAAACTTTGTCATGTCATGAGAAGACCTGAATGAAAAGTGGAAAACAAATGCATTTAGTCACCTAGGTATTTGGTGTGCATGCCAACATATGTGTGGAACTCAAAAACATGAGAATAATAAACTTACTGTTTTTTTCTTTTTTTTTTTTCTAGATCAGGGCTATCTTTTAGAAATTTCTGTGATAATGGAAATACCCTGTTTTTTGTGCTGTGCCGTGGCCACTGACCACATGAAATTATGGAGCACTTGAAATGTGGCTACCTATTGCAACTAAAGAACTGAACTTTAATTGTATTTATTTGTAGTTGATTTATATTTAAATAGCCACGGGCTAGTGGCTATCATATTGCACAGGACAACTCTAGATGTTTGTTTTATCATTCATTAGCACTTCAGAGAAACTTATAAATAAGCCTACCTAATGGTTGATTAGACAATTGTTATTTCTCCCATTCTCTTTTTTTAAATTTCAAATTCAGGAAGCAGACTACTATTAGAATGAACTACTCTCTGATCTTATTTCTATCATCTAATCCGATTATAGAAAACTAATCCTTTTGAAATTAGCTGCTTTTATTGACTTAATTATAATTTTTATTATTTTCAGTGTAAAATTATTAGTACAATTCACCAATAAAAATAGAATAAAAGCTGGTAAAAAGTCTCTGTTGGCATGCACATGATCTTATCATTAAATATTTGGATGTGGAATGGGAAAAGCATCCATAACCCCCACAGACACATAGCTCACTGGAACTACCTGTTTCCACACATCAGATGTCTTTCAAAGCAGGCCGCTATGCAGGATGCAATTCATCACAGTTATCCCAGGTCACCACGTGTTCCACTGTGTCATTCCACACGGGAACACAACATGACACGGTGTAATTAAAGGAATGTGATGTGGTGGCTCCCATTAGAAAGAAAGGACGTATTTTCCAGATCAGCTCATAGGTCTCCACTCCAGCTGCCACAGAGAGGCTCAGAAGCTTTTGCTATGAAAGCTGGCCAATCTCGAGAGTGTTCAAATGCATAGGGTCTCTACGTACCTGCCCATTTCTATTAAAAGCCAAGTCAGCCACTGTCAGAGAGTGTTACAGACCTCCTCCCTCATGCTGTGATCTTGTCAGATCTCATAAGCCAAACAAGGTTGGGGCTGGGTGTGTACTCAGATCAGAGGCCTATTAAGGGAAAATGAAGGTATTCTGGGTTGGCCCCGGGAGCTATTCCATCTTCCCAGTCCAAATGGGATCACATTATGGCTAGTTCATCCCTGCTCCTGTGCCTTGGCCTGCAATCATAGACTGGGAGCATCATCATGAAATGCATATTGCATTCTCCTTCCCAAAGTTGGGAAGAGTCTTGTCTTGCTTTCCTGGCTCTGATCCAGTTCAGCTAATTGCTTCCTCTTGAATAAAATTCCCCCTGCAGTGTCTATCGAAGGCTGTCTTCTTCATTTATGATTCTAAACTGTTGTGCCATGTTGCTGTGTGCTGGCAAGCAGCTGTTGCACTCCATTCCAGCTGTGGTGGAATTTTGTAGTGGCCAGAGTGAATTGTACACATGCCATACTCAATTGAGTAGAGAGGAGTCGTAAAGTCCTGGAGCTCGTCCCAATGATGCATGCCATTTCAGTGAAAAATTATTCTATATAATCATATAGATGCAAATGCAGATATATACTCCCACAGTCTAGACTTGTTAACTCAAAACCATCTGTCTGAGATGAATTCTCAAAAGGAAACCAGGGTGATAAGGCAAAGCGTGGGTTGAAAGTTGTGAAATTGGAAACTCTTATTTGCATGATTTTTATTTTTTGGTTTAGCAGTAGGAATCTCATTTAAATCAGTCATTGAATAAACTTACCCATGTCAGTTTACAGAATTTTATTTAAAAATTATTTCCCCATTTCTTGATTTAAATATAAAAAGGATACTCTCTGCCACCCATGAAAATAACATAACATGCCAAGAGTGTAGAGTATAGAATGTTTCACTTGGACACATATATGAAGATCAGGGTAACCATTTGAATGACTCTGTTTTAGACAAAGATCTCCCTTTGCCCTATTCCCAGTCCCTTTTATATCCTATTCCCACAGTACTCAGTCTTACGATCACCTGAAGTTTTCTACTGCGATACCCCTCATTCTAATCTATACTACCCTGCACAACATTAAAGTACCTCATGCCCCCAAATGACTTCTTATTCCATATATTTCTCCTACTCTAAAACCTCCATTCTCTCACTGACAAGCAATCCACTTTGGCTCAAAAGAGGAATAACCTACGTAAAATAATTTGCTCTAAAATGAGCATCACTAAGCATGCCTGCTTGATCTGGGGTCCTTTAAGTCAGTCCAACACAGGCAGACACGGGTTTTGGGGCTTTTACTGTAGATGCTCTGCCATCTTCTCTACTGTTCCATATCAACTTTCTTTCCAGTACAGTCTCCACCAGTCTTTGAAATCCTGATTCAGAATGACTCATTCCAATTCTGCCTTAGGCAATTTGGACTTGGGGATCCAACTCTTTGGCTTTTGAGTCTTCGGTTCTCACCTGCTAAGGCTGGGCTTGGTTGACTGCTCTGACTCTCCTCTCTTCAGGAAGACTGTTTCTCACTCTATAAACCTACCCCCCAACACTGGCAAATGGGCAATGCTGCAGACTGGCCTCCTCATATGATCTCCTATAGAGTGGAGGAAGGCAGCAGAGTGGGGGAAGGGAGGAATAGATTCAAACATGGAATTGTTTTCCGTTTCCTCATGCATACTGATATTGGAAAGAGGTACTTTGGAATGAAAGTCAAGAGATCCACATCCTAATCCAAGCATTTTATTTAATTTTTTTCTCTTTGGGTACATTAGCCAATTACTTTATTTATTTTTTTGGTAGATACAAAAATGAGTATTTATTTAGCAAGAAATCACATGCATTACATATTTTTAAAAGCTCACAAATACCACAAACATCACAAAAGTTAGAAAAATCACATAATTTTTCTAAGTAAATAATTGCTTATAATTCCTCTATAATACTTTTATCCCCATATTTTTGGCTGTAAACTCTTTTTTTATTTTAAATTTTTATTTTTAAAGAAGCTTTAGATTACATAAATGTTACATTAAAAATATAGGGGATTCCCATATGCCCCACCCCTTCCCCCTCCCACACTTTCCCACATTAACAACATCCTTCATTAGTGTGGTTTATTTGTTACAATTGATGAACACATATGGAAGCATTGCTACTACCTGTGGACTACAGTTTACATTGTAGTTTACACTCTATCCCGCACAATTTTGTAGGTTATGATAAAATACATAATAGCCTGTATCCATCCTTGCAATGTCATGCAGGACAATTCCAATGTCCCCCAAATGCCCCAATGTTATACCTATTCTTCCCTCTCCCTTCCCTCAGAACCTCTGGTGGCCACTGCCTTTTTATCAATGATAAAAGTTCTTCCATTGCTAGAATAATAATAAGTCTATAATAGAATAATAATAAGTCTACTTTAGTCCATTGTTCATTCTCCAGTCTTGAGGATTTTGGGATGGTGATGCCCACTTTGTTTTTAATTGAGTGGGGGCTTAGGTCCCATGGGGCAGATGGATGGAACTATCTTGTTTTCAGTTGCAGGTACTCTCTGTTCCTTGGGATGGGTATTGTCCATTATCATCTCCGTGTTAGTTTTCCTGGGTGAGTCCAATGAACTGGAGAGTAGGTGTGGCAACTCTGCTGAGATTCAGGGCTCAACTGGTACATGAACAGACCAAAGATTAAAGTCTTTGGGACATATACTTAGCAAGTATAGTGCCAATCATTTTAAATCCATAAGTTGTACTAAAATAAGAGAGTTGAAAATTTGGAATTAAGGTTAGAGGTCATTTGATAAAAATTCTCACACCACGCAGGAATTTTGGGGTTATACTCTAGAGAGAGGACCATTCTGATGTGAATGTTTATGAATAGTAAGATATTGGATGCTTTTGTTTTGTTTTGTTTTGTTTTTAGGAGGTACAGGGGATTGAACACAGGACCTCTTACATGTGAAGGATGCCCTTAACAACTGACCTACACCCTCTCCACTATTTGATGGTTTGGATGTCCTCAACTTTGAAGACAATCAGTAAATTCTTTCTTAGACAGATTCCTAGGTTATGCAGGAAGCTGACTAATATTTATGAAACATCAATTATCATTAGGTTATTTGCATATGTTATTTCACTTTACTTCACTAAAATCTGTTATAATAGATGCTATTTGAAGATAGAGAACCTCAGACAGATATTTTAAATAAGTTGCCCATAGACACGAAATAAATGTGAGCATAGCATTTGAATTTTAGCCGGTGAGACTGATAGTCCTCTCCTTCAGGTATGCCATGCTGGTTCTTGGATTTTCCTTCCCTCTGCAGACATGGAATCTACAAGGAATTCTACACTTGTTTATATTGATTTCTGTTTGACAGTATCAGCCACACAAATGAAAGAATCATACAAAACCAGGGTTGTAAGACCCTTTAAAGACCATCTGTTTCAACTTCCTTTCAAGGTTTGCATGCTTTCTATAGTCATTGCACTGATTACCTTTTTTTTTTCCTTAATTTTATTTTATTATTATTATTTTTTAAAGATACTTAGATTACACAAATGCCACATAAAAAAATAGGAGATTCCCATATGCCCTGCTCCCCGGACCTCCCACATTTTCTCACATTAACAACATCCTTCATCAGTGAGGTACATTCATTGCCATTGATGAACACATTTTAGAGCGTAGCGACTAAGCATGGATTAAAGTTTACATTGTAGTTTATACTCTCTCCCACCCAATTTTGTAGGTTATGGCAAGATTTATAATGGCCTGTATCTGGTGTTGCAATGTAATTCAGGACAATTCCCAAGTCCCAAAAATGCCCCCGAGGTACACCTGTTTTTCCCTCTCCCTGCCCTCAGAACCTCCAGTGACTACTGCCTCCAGATGAGTGATATAATTTCTTTCATTGCTAGAATCACAATAAGTCTATAGTAGAATACCAGTAAGTCTACTTTAGTCTATAGTTCATACTCCAATCTTGAGGATTCTGGGATGGTGATGTCAACTCCACCTCTAATTGAGAGGGGGCTGTGATCCCATAGGACCAATGGATGGGACTCTCTTACTTGCAGTTGTAGACTTTCTTGGTTCCTTGGTATGGTAGTTGTCCTGGGTAAGACTAATGAACAGGAGAGTAGGTGTTGCAACTCCGTTGAGATTCAGGGCCCAGCTGGCACATGGACAGCCCAAAGATTTAAGTCTCTTGGACACACACTTACCAACTCTAGTACAAATTGTAGGTTCAAATAGAAGGACAGAAGAGCCATGTGTAGGGAAACCACAACTGGGTCCAACTCTGTCACTCTTGGGAACATAAATTCCAAAGTAGTGCCCATTGGCAAGGCACCAAACTCCTGAGCTACTTGCCCTGACTATAGTGTCTGGATGTCTCCAGAGCCTGCAGGAGCCCTGCTATTTGGGGTAGTATCTACTTTGGCAGTCAAAGAGATCCTGCTGAGACATGCATAAGTGTAACCTCTGGAATGACCTCCCAACTCACTTTGAAGTCTCTTAGCCATATAAACTCATTTGTCTTTACCCTTTCCCCCTTTGGTCAAGGTCTTTTTCCAGTTGCATTGATAATTGGTGCTTGGTAGTAATCCCTCAGTGCCAAGGAGGTTCATCCCCGGGAGCATGTCCTATGCTGGGAGGGAGATAATGTATTTATATGCCGAGTTCAGCTTAGTGAGAGGCCACATTTAAGCAACAAGGAGGTTCCCAGGAGGCAACTCTTAGGCACCCTATAATACTATGCTAAGTTTCAATTTCAAGAGTAAAGATTCATGTGCACAGTCTTCAATATCAAGGGCCTGTCAATGGACCATCCTCCTTCACTAGTCATTGCCCCTGTACTCGGTGGATTCTTGCTGACCCATTAGAGAATGTGACAGAGCTCCCCAGGATGGGAATTTGATATTCCTTCAGTTATTGTGTGAATCTCCACCCACTGTGACAATGCTCCATGAACATCTGAACACATTTATATGCCTTATATGTATGCTCAGGTGAGCTTCCTCCCATGCATCCCCTGTCACTGACATACCGCACCAATGATCCTCATTAATCAGGGATGTCCTTTTTATCAGGCCACCTGACCAGCATGAAATGAAGAGCATGCTGCTATTGGACTACCTGAAACTGAGGTAGAACCTTCTACAAAATGGTTTAGAGATTTAAATTCCTTCTAAAAACAGAGTATTGTTAGAGTTTATATATATATGTAAATATAGCAAGTGCTAAAGCAGAAATCATGTTAGGTAGTGCTTTCATGTCACTACAGGGAAATGTGCATATGAGCCAAGTCAAATTGGACATTAAGGTTGAGTGGTTCTGATTTGCACAGCCCTGATGGATTTTGGCATGGATGTTGTGACTTCATTTGCATTCAGTAAAACCAGAGTAGGAGATAGGAGACCCAAACTCACTATATTTTTGGTAATCTAGATTTAATTTTCCAAACTCTTCATGTTCTTCATCTTTGACTGCTGTGATTTGCATCTATGCTTGGATGTCCACTATTGGAGCTAGATGAGAATCTACCGCTCTTATCTCTAAAGGAGGGTCATCTTAGTGTTCTCACAATGATATTGCTTTATTTGTCAGGCTAGCCAGTAAGTCTGGAATCTTTACCTTCAGCCTGTCAAACATGCTGAATCCTCAAGTCCCAGTTTCTACCATGAAGTCCTTTCTGACCATGCCAGCTCAGACAGCTCTTTCCTGCTTCTGAAATCCTATTTAGATGTATTTAGACATTTAATCACATCATTTAGTTCTCTGTTATATCATTTTCCTTTTAACATCTGATCTTCAAAGACAACATCTATGCAGTGTGATTGTGAGTGGGTCTCTTCCTTGGTGCTTATTACCATAGTAAACATTATAATAAGTGTTTGCCAAATAAACACTACACATTTCACTTACATATCTGTTATCTCTGAATGCAATACCACAGGAAGATATAAAATGAGTAGACTTAAATAGACCAGAGGTTTTAAACACTTCACTTGTTTTGTTCAATGTGAATGTATTCTACATTAGATGAAATTTTAAAAAGCATTGCCTGATTGTCCCAGGGCTTAGGAGAGCACCTGACCAATAACTTCCCCAATCATAGAGAGAAACAATTCCCCAGTATCTGAATGGAATATTTCTTTTGGATCTGGTTGTCTATTTAATCACTTTCTAACAGGCTCCTCTATTCACATGTCCACTTGATCTACATTAATTATTTTAACCGACATCCTTGTTAAGTGAAATTGTTTTTCCTAGCCAAACCATAAATAGCCTCTACCTTATTCATCATTTATCTCTTTGGAGATCACACTGGCTGCATTTATAAAGAAAGAAAGCCATGACTTGGCCAAGATACAAGAAA
>JAQZBX010008621.1:0-39458 GCA_029593785.1 Cabassous unicinctus | reverse complement strand
CACTAAGCATGGACTATAGTTTACACTGTAGTTTACACTCTCTCCCACTCAATTCTGTAGGTTATGGCAGGATATATAATGGCCTGTATCTGTCATTGCAATGTCACTCAGGTAAATTCCAAGTCCTAAAAATGCCCCCAGATTACATCTCTTTTTCCCTCGCCCTGGCTTCAGCACGTCCAGCAGCCACTGTCTCCACATCAACATACTCTTCCATGAAGCTTCCCTGGTTCTCCAGATCAGAATGAACAGATCTCATCTTTCCCTAGCATTGCTTCTTGGACTATTTAGCTGTGTTTGGGTCTGCCCTGTCTGATTGTGAACTCTCAGAGAAGAGTGTTGAGACATTTTTTCCTGGTACCTACAGCCTCACAGACTAAGCATCTGTTCTATTGACTCAGGTAATGCAGCATTTCGTGCACATTAGCAGGAAAAGGCGAGTGTGTCCTGGAGAGGGAATCAGGCCAGAAACATACAGCATCCCACTCCTTCAGCAACTCAATGTGCCAAGGCAAGTGTTCTGGGGCTTCTCCCTGCAATCAAATCACCCTAAGTTGGGAAGCTTAATTTGGGGAACATACATGGGATAGACAGAACCTCAGTTTCATAGACAGATAGGATATTTGGGGGAGAGCAGAGGATAGACCATCAGAAAGTTGATGAGGGAGACTCAGGACCCAAAGCCCATGCTCCTAAGCTGACAGAGCCAGTGGAGACTGTCACCAGCTCCTCAAACCCTTGGAAAAGGAACGGGCTGTCATAAAAACAAAAGTATGTAGATTTCTGATCTGCTTGCCTGGCCCACGTGGTGCTGTCGTGGAGATGGCAATGCACTTACAATTATGAGGTCATCAACTAACATTTGACCTTTTATTCTCTCTGCTGCTTTTGTTTTCTTCATTCTTTTCGGTTCCCTGTTCCTTTGTTACTACCCTCTCTCCTACCATCTTTCATTATTTCATTTTCTTTTTTTCTGTGTAAAAACAACAGCAGGTTATAAGATGATTTGGGGACTGTGGTTTAGAATTCTGTTGGAGAGTTTGGAATCAGCAAACTGCAGGTTTTGGTTTCCATGGCAACGTACCTTCCATCTGAAATCACGATTTCCCAGGCTTGTGTTCCATTAGAGCTTTTAAAATATATATATGCTTATAAATACACATATATACTCACAATTACATCTCGTTTTTGTGAGTCTTGTGGGTCCACCCTTCCTGATATGATTACTGAGGTCTAGTGTGATTAAAGAATTCAAATGAATTCAACGCTTCCTAACTCAATTTAGGGGCACAGTTCCCATTCTGGCTCTTATGCTGTCCTTCCACCCAAGAACTCCAAGTCCCTGGAAATGGTCTCAGAGGAGCAATCCTTTGCAAAGCCTTTAAATTTCAGCAATATTCCATTTTTATTGCATGTATCCTCGTATTTTTTCCTTTTCTGTAACAGCCTATTACAGAATAAAATGGAATGAAAAAAAAAAAAAGGAGTCCTTTTAGAATGAAGAGGGGATAAAATTTAAGTGAAATCAAATTTTGGTTTTGGCAAGTTGCTAATTTTATCCTGTTGCATGCTAGGGATAGCTTGCTTTCTGGCCCACTAAAATAACTGAGTGAGGAAACAATAATTTTGAAGATAATGACAATAATTTAAATTTTCTGTAAGAAATATATCTATAAAATAATTAAAAATTTTTCCACCTTACATTGTATAGTTTTATCATATAAAGATGATGTCTATAAAAGTTCTGAAAATTAATATTAATTCCATTTTTACATATGAGAATAAAAGGAGGTTCAGAGGAGAAAATAGACTTTCCCAATGTCACACTTAATTGGTATGAACAGGATATGTACATTTGACTTCAAGTATTTAAGTATAGTAGATTTTCTGCTAGTATCTACAAAGACTTTCAATTTAAATATTTCTTCCTCCACATTCTCTCTTTCCTTGCTTTCTGGGATACTAATTGTGTATCTTTTGGACTCTTTGTGTCCTACATGTTTCTTATACTCTGTCCATTCTTTCTTCTATCTGTCCTTCAATTTGGCTATTTTCTATTAACATGTCTTCAAATTCAAGAACTTGTCTTCTTCTATGTAAAATCTGCTTTTAAACCCAACTAATGAGTGCTTACTTTCATACATTGCAGTTCTAGAATGTCCACTTGCTTCTTTTTAATGTATTCTAATTTTCTGTTGAAATTCTTCATCTTTTCAATCATTTTCTTTCAAACATTTATAGTAGTTATTTTTAAGTCCTTCTTTGTCCTCCTTTGCTAACTCCAACCCGTGGATATATTGTGGGTTTTGGATCAAGATCCTGTTGGGTCACCTCTGTCCTGAAAGTTTAGCTCTTTAACTTCTCAAATCATACAGATTCAAAACTGGCAAATATTTTGAAGGAGACACCTATTGGGTATTGTTGCATGAGCTTCCTTGTAGTGTGATCTTGTCTCCTGAGAACTTTGAGACAGTGGGAAATTTCACTCAACCTCGCTGGCTCAGCTTTCCAATCTCTGTGCTACCCCGGATACAATAAATATTCTGTAGGGAAAACTAGCCATGTGTCTGGAACCCTCTAGCTTCCTATCCGTATGCTAGACTGCATGACTCTTGAAACCTCCCTTTATACCTTTTCCCCTCAGCAAATGCCCCCAGGGAAGAAAACTGCCAGCAATCTCAATTCACTACGGAAGTGCTCCTCTCTCTTTGGAATTTTCTAGTTCTTTTTGCTTATATAATTCCACTTTTTTTTTTTTAATTGATTTTTGTGATGTATCTTTTTTTCTTCCTCGTTATTGCAGTGGGAGGAATGCCTTGATACTACCCATTAAATCCTACTCAGATGTAAAGGTCTAAAAACTGAGTGTGAGCCTATTTTTCATCAGTCAACAAACACTGAGTCATATTTTTCCAACATTTTATTATGAAAAATTTCAAACATACAGCAGAGTTGAAAGAAGTTTTTAATGAATAACCCAGTAGTGTGCTTGTTGACCTGGCTCTCAAGGGAGAAATAAAAAATATAACCAAAAAAAGCTCTGATTTGTAGTGTTTGCTTACTTCTGTGGTGTAAATATTCCCACCATGGCCAATTTTAAGCTACCAATGTGGCTTGGAGAGATTTGTGCAAAATCAGCTCTTAAGAACCTATGTGAGCCAACTTCAGCACATTGTTGTATATCAACTAGATGCTACCATTTACATTTTACTAAACTTGTTTTACCACGTGTATACATCCCTCTATCCATCATCAACCTGCCTTTTTTGGGTGCATTTCAAAGTAAATTGCAGGTATTAGTATAAATCCCTTTAAATACTTTGTCATGCATATTAACTATAATTCAATACTTGTTTACATTTTTCCCCTTTGATGTAAAATGAAATCTCAAATCTCAAGCGTATATTTGTTGAGTTTTACAAATGCATACACCCGTGTAACCCAAGCCCCTATCAAGACAAGAAGAGTACCGGTACCCCAGAAAGTTCCCTCAAAACGTGGCCAACTAAAACTTTAAACTCTTCCTGGCATAAACTGTCACTGAACTAGGCATCCTTCAGTATCATTGATCAAATGATGATTTTATCCTAAACAGGGTGTCTTTATATAGATTCCATTTTATACGCACCAGGATGTATATTCAGAAAATTACTAATAAATATAAAACTTTGAAGATAGATGCACTGTAATAGCTTGAGAGCCCTATAGTAGCCCAAAGTGTACACCCACATGACATTGAGTCATGACAAAAAGGCATCACAGAAATCAAACACAGACCAAATCCACGGTGTTCGGGAAACTAGGGGATGTAAAATCAACCCCACATCCCATCCCTTCTGAACCCCTTCAGTTCTGGCTCCCACGTTGAATATATGTGAATCATTCTGATAACAATCCCATGACCCAGTTGTTGTCCCAAGGAGCAAGTCTCTCCCATCTCCCACCCTGATCCTGACCACACTTCATTTGGCAATATATGCATTTGGCCTTCACCTCTCATAACTCGAGGAGAAATACTGGTCAGCAGTGGAAAAAAAATCCAGAAAAATACTCAGCAAGAAAAGGGAGAAAACAAATCATTTCCCTTCAGTTACAAGAAAGTATATTTTAGACTCAAGTAGTGAGAAATACTGGACAGTATTTCAAGTTCTAAACCACAAAACTGTGTTCCAGATGAAGAAGCATGGTTTGGAGAAGAGTAAATAGAAATCTCTTGCCTGGAGTGCCAAAATAGAAACCATTTTCAAAAATAAATGCATGTATTGATATTAACCATGACAATGACCAGGACATGATGGCTGCCTTTTGTTATTTGAAAACTGTTAAAATCATAATATCTTACAGATGGATCATAATGTGTAAAGTTTTTGTTCTGCTCACCTCCTCACTTGCCAGGTCTGGTAACAAGGAGGCAGATTTCTGCCTAGAAAAAGGAATAGTCCTTGAACCTTTAGAGCTGTATTACAATGAAATAGGTTATTGCTAGAAGCTTCCAGATTTCATGACTTCATGACCACATGACTCTCTAGTGACTATGTTTTCCACACTGAATTTGGGTCATTTCTCTGACAAGTAAAAATATAAAACCAGAGATAATAGAATATTTAGCATTTTGTTGTTTTTATTCAGTTCATTCAACAAATATATATATATTCCTCCAATATCTGTTTTACACATCTACATAGTTTTGCTCTATAGAATAATAATTTGCAAATAATAATTCGTTCAACCATTTCCCTATTATTGTACATTTATGGTGTTCCAATTTTTCCATATGACAAATATTGCCATGATAAATATCATAGCATAAAATGTTTTTTGGGGTTTATGTCTTAAACATAGATTGAGGAGTACAAATCTTTTTAATACCCTTGAGCAGCATAATAAAATCTCCTTCCAAAAAGATTGTATCAATTTATAAACCTATAAAAAATGTATCAGGGTGCCCATTTCACTGGCCCCTTACCAACACTGAGTGACAGTCATATATTGAACACTTAAAATTTGGGGAGACAATGAAAATCCAGGCTGGATATTACCATACCAGCTTTGGAGACTATTATAAAACACACCCCAATCAGTAGGGTTAGCTAGATGAACTTAATGGTCTCATCTAATCTTCCATGGTTATATTTACAATCGATTTCAATTATGACACAGATATTGGCTTAACAATAAAGTGATTATTTCCTCCAAAATACTCCTGAAAATATACAGGAAAAGCCTACATGGCATGGCTAGACTATGTGACAGATGTGGATATCATCTTTTGTTTTCCAAGATTTTCAGAGACTACAGTGAATTGCAAATTCACTTACTTAAGAGGCAAATTATCTTTATAGTTTAGTTACAAATATATATGTGTGTATATATATATCTAATACATGTATTAGTAATATACTTATTACATGTATCACTGATAAAATGTATTATTGGGATAATGTTGGAAAATATATTTTTAAGTATAATTTTATTTTCATCCTCAAGCTTTAGTCTTGAGAGTCTATGAACTCTCATCGAGTCACTCTCTGGGTTGCTAGAGGAGATGGGCACTCTCTCTCCAAATAAAAAAGAGGTAAACGTTGCCAGAGTTCTCTGACGAGTTAACTTCAGACTTGTCCTCTTCAGATTAAAGATCTAAGCTAAGACACTTTTCTGGTCATCTACTGCTGCATAACAAATCACCTCCACATTCAGTGGCTGAAGGCAACAGCCATCATTTTACTACATGCCATGATTTCTGTGGGTCAGGAATTTGGGAAGGGCTTGCCTGGATGATTCTGGGTTGGAGTCTCTCATGTGGTTGCAATCAGATGGTGGTTGAAACTGGAGCTGTGGAAGGAGGTGGTTGGGGGACTGGAGGCTGGTCAGGCCTCTCTCTCTGCAAGTAGTCTCAGGGCCTCTCCATGGTGCCTCCAGTGTGGGTTAGATTGGGCTTCCTCACAGCATGGCGACCTCAGGGCAGTTAGATCATTTACAAGGAAGCTCAACACTCTAGCACCAGTGTTCCAGCTCACAAGGTGGAAGCTAATTGCCTCTCGGACTTAGCTTCCACAGCCATGCAGTATCCCTTCCTCAACATTCTATTGGTTATAAGTGAGGCACAAGCCCACCCAGATTCAAGGGGAGGAGAATTAGATTCCACTGCTTAATGAGTCAGTGGCAAGGTTCTGGAAGAGCACATGGGATGAAAGTTACTGTTGCATCCTTCTTTGGAGAATACAATTTGCTTCAGCCCCTCTCATAGAATATCCAGATCCTATAAATGAATGATTCCTATCAAAGTCTCCATGTACAGCCCTTGTCCTGGAATGTTATATCCAGTTCTGAGTACCCCTTTTAATCACGGTATATGGGAGGATGGGACCGCTCATCCTATGAGGCATGATCACAAGAGCTAGTCTTATTTTTCCTGGAGAATAGATGTAAGAGGAGATGTAGTCACACTCCTAGCACATTTGCAGGCCTGTCATGCAGGAAAGGGAGTGACTTGTCCTGGGATGCTCTAGAAGGGTGGATGAGCATGGAGTTTCCTGCCCGAGTTTCAAGGACCCCAAATCTTCAAATGAAGAAGTTCAGAGGCTTCCTTGCTTGATCACATTTATCTGTTTTATATATTCTGCATTTAATTTTCTTTGAAAAGTGTTCTGTTATATAACAAAAAAAATTCAAACCATTAGACTTGAGCAGATAAATGAGTGCTAAGATAGCAAAACTAGGTACTATAAAGCTTGGTCTGCTGGAAGAATGAACGAGGTCTCTGACCTCTCAAAATGGGAGTGCCCATATCCCAGGCAGTGCATGGCAGTGTGCTGGTGGGTACCAGAAATCATAGGATAAACACAGTGCTTCTTTATAAGAAATTTAGTACTTTTTTTTTGCAACGAAACAAAGGATTTATTATGTAGTTGGATGCAATACATACATGTATTTTAATTTAAAAGCTTGAAGAGATTTCCCAGTTGCAGCTAACTAATCAGGGTAATTCACCTATATTTCCCAGGGATATCTTGTAAAAAAATTTTTTATCGACATAGTTGAGAACAGAGACTGAAGAGCCAAGTTGTCTGGGTTCAAATCCTGGCTCTGTCACTTACTATTTATGTGACCCTGGGCCTCTCGCTGCCTTAGTTTCCACATCTGTGAAATGGGGATAATAGGAATACCTAACTCACGGGGTGATTGTAAGAAAGAAATGAGTTCATTTATGTGCAGTGCTTACAATAGTGCCTGATATATAGTAAGAGCCATGTAAGTGTTTACTAAATAAATAAAAGTTTGAGAAATAGGAAGGTGCCTACATGGAAAGAGAGTAAATAGGCTCTTAAACCCTAGATGATTGTGACCAGAGGCTGGAACATGCATTTTGTGGAAGGCATTGCTCATGGGTGGTCTGTAGCCCACTCCTCCAAAAGGAATTCTAAAAAGCTAAAAAGGAGACTGGAAGTCACCCACCTGTAGGGTGCTTGTTGATGGTCTGGATTAGGGGTTGGCAAACTCCTCCTGTAAAGGACCGGAGAGTAAATACTTTGGCCTTTGTGGCTCTAGGGTCTTTGCCACAACCGTTCAACCCTGCCATAGTAGCCTGAAAGCAGGTATGGACAACCTGTGCAGGAATTAAATGAATGGTCAGGCAGGATTGGGCCCACAGCCATGGTTGGTTGACCCCAGTCTAGATCATGCAGGGGCCTGGACGAGGGAGTCGGGGAAAATGTGGATGTTGATGGGGGTGGAGACAACAATGGGAGGGGAGGATGGATGGAGCAGTGCCACCGCAAGGCTACCCCTCTTCCTGGTGTTAATTCACTCTGACTTTGGACAGGTCCTCTGTAGGACGTGAGCTTCATTATTGTATTGTGTTTCGCTGCTGCATTGCAAGGTCTTTGAAAAGAGAGCTGAGGGCTGTATTTTCTTTCCTTCCAGCTCCATTGCCCTGGAACCCTGCCGTCTACCCTGTGTGAAAGCTCCGTGAGCACTTGCTGATTCTTTGTTTCTTCACCTGCAGTAAGATTTCCCCAGGCCCATATGGAAACCTAAAAGTTCATGAGGGACTAATTTGGTGAATCTCTTCCAGGGGAAGTCAGGCCCGGTGGGAAGTGATTACACACTGATGGAATTTTTGCACACTGGATGGAAAGATGATCTTTGCCTTTTGGCTGTGTCACAGTCATAAGGGGGAGACTGATTATTTCTGAGAGAGCAGCTCTTCCCGGCACTGATAAGAATGGAATGCAGGCTACCATGGAGATTCAGGTCGCTAATTAGTCCCAGAAGCCTGTATGCTTCGAATCACTGCTGTATTAATTATGCACCAAATTAGAATGTTTGCAAAGGCCCCACGCCAACTGTACCGTAGAGCTCAGTGACGGCATGGAGAGATCAAGGAGTGTCCCGCCCAGGCACTCTGCAGAGACCAGAGGACCGAACTGCAAGACTTGAGCATGCAGTGACCTTGTCTGATCCCTGACCCAGCTGTTTGCAGCCTCCTGCCAAGGAACTACTTAGAGGCACAGAGTGGACAATGGAAAGGGAGGAAGAGAGAAAAGAATGTCAGTGCTGCTGCAGTTTTGCCCGGCTGAGAAAAGAAGCGAAAACAATCATTTGGACAACTAGAAGATGCTTCCAGATGTTTGTCAACATGGAGATAATGTGTCTAGACTGCTGTCTGACTTTCATTTTTTATCTGAAGTTTTTAACGTTGGGTAGGCATGGCATTAGCTTTGGTCAAACTGTTTTGTCTCCTCCTTTTCCTCCACCTCCTCCTCCTCCTTGTCTTCTCCATGAGTGTAAAACCAAAATATATGTGATGCTCCACTGTAAAATAAACAGATGATAAATAGCAGTCTCTGTGACTGTTGGGTTATAATTCCATCGAGGGCCTGGGTTGAAGTCATAAACCACAAGGAGTGAAGCGTGACCCACACATACCCTTCAAGATGGAATTATAGGCCCATAATTCAAAATGGACCTTTGAAAACATGTCTGAAACTTAACTTTGATTTAAGGAAAGAGCCCCAACTGTGGTGACATCTTCTGATCAGTTCACCAGTAAGGTTGATGTTGGAGTAAGGACCCTACCTGTCCGCTAGGACGCTACTGTTGAAACCAAGTGGCAGTCACTCCAATGGAACCACAGGCAAACTGGAGTCCCACAGTAAGTTGAACAGGTGGATGAAATTAGCATAAGGCGAGGAGATACTGAAATATTGAAATCTTGATTCCTGACAGCAGGGTGGGTGATAGTCTCTTCTTTCCTTGCCTGTCCACACTTCTCATCTCCCCCTTTCCCCCTTTGTTGTGACATCATTTAGTGGGTGAGTTTGATTTTCTGTGGGGAGTAATAGAGTGACATAAACGCCATCCCTGCTCTGCATCTTGCTACATCTCAAAACATGTTTGCTATTATCCAAATGGATTCTGCTTGTTCCATAATTAATTAAAGCAAGGTGATCTCATACAACCCAAGAATAATGAGAGGCTTTTGCATGGCAGTTTCTTGTATGATGTAAACAAATATTCACACGTTGCAGAGAAAATAAACCAACTCTAACAACTTTTCTGTAGGAGGTGGATGCTTAGATGGCAGATTCTGGTTATCATAAATTAAGTCAGCAAATTCCCCTAAGGATTCACCAAAGTCTTGCTACTAAAGGAAATAACATATGTTCAAAGGCTGGTAGATGGTGAGGGCTTAATACGTGCTCATTTGTTGCCACAATCTGTGCCATAAAATTCAGAAATTCATTATGTATACTCTTGTATGTTGGTATCTTCTTTCCTCAACAAGGCTAGAATCTTCATGAAAGTAAGGGTCTTATCTGACCCTTAAGCCTTCCCACATAAAGAATGGGGAATATTGCTTATAAAAGAATCTATAGCTATGCAGAAAAGAAAAGCAACAAAAAATAACAATTTAAGATAAACTATCAGGTCAAAATGGACAAACAATAAGGTCATTTTAAAGTCATGTTTTGAGGTGTAATTTACATATAGTAAAATTCACCGATTTTAAGTGAAAACAATCCAGTAAGTTTTGCCAAAAGTATTCAGTTGTGTAACAACTACTTCAACAAAGATATAGAATGTTTCCATCACCCCCCAAAAGTTTCTTTGTCCCCTTTTTGCAGCTCCTACTCTCCCCAACTCCCTGGCCTCAGCTAACTGTTGATCTTTCTGTTCTGTATTTTCTAGAATTTACATAAACAGAACCATACATTATGTGATTTATACTGCCTGGCTTCTTTCATTTAGCATAATGTGTTATTATTCATTCCATTTAGCATAACAGAGTTTTTTCTGTTTTGTTTTATATCTCAGTACTTTATTCCTTTTTATTGCTGAAGAGTATTCCATTTTATGGATATACCATGATTTGTTTAATCAGATTTGGCTATTATAAATAAAGTTGTTAGGAACATTCAGGTACAAGTTTTTGTATGACCATATGTTTACATTTCTCTTGGGTAAATATTTGTAGGTAAGATTGCTGGGGCATATGTTAAGTGCATGATTAACTTAAAAAAATTTTTTTTTAATTCTTTTACATTTCATTTTTTAAAACAATTTATTGAAGTATATCATTCATACATGAACATACATAAACTATAAGTGTTCAGTAAACATTGTGAACTTACAAAACAAACATGCATAACATCGTACAGGGCTCCCACACATCGTCTCACCACAAATACTTTGCATTGTTGTGAAACATTTGTTAACAAATTATGCAAGAGCATCGTCAAAGTATTACTACTAACTATAGTCCATATCTTACTCCCCTATACTTTTTTATTTTAAGGGTTTATTTATTTATTTATTTACTTTTATCCATTTTTATCCCCACCCCCATTTTTGCTGTTTTTGTGTCCATTCGCTGGGCAACTCTCTGGTCTGTTTCCTGCCCTCTGTTCTTATCCTTCTCCTGTCTTCACTGGGATTCGATCCTCAGAACCGTGATGTGGGAGAGAGGCATCCTAACACCTACACCACCTTAGTTCCTGGTTTTTCCTCGCATCTTGTCTCGGCTCTCCCTTGTGTCACTCTCCTGTTGCGTCGTCATCTTGCTGCATGGCTCACGGGGCCTGACGGCTCACCTGCACTTGGGGCCTGGGGGACTCACCCGCTGGTGGGGCCTGGTGGTGTACCCGCTCACAGGACCTCGAGGTTCACCCGTGCACAGGGCCAGAGGTCACACCCACTCGCAGGGCCCAGTGGCGCACCTGCGTATGGGGCCTGGGGGGCTCAACCACTCGCAGGACCCGGCAGTGCACCCGCATGTGGGGCCTGGTGAAGCATCCACGCATGGGGCCTGGGGAGCTCACCTGCTGGTGGGGCCTGGTGGCTCACCTGTGCACAGGGCCTGAGGTTGCACCCATTCGCGGGGCCTGGTAGCGCATCCACGCACGGGGCCTGGCAACCCGCACACCTTCTATATTTTTCTTTTTTTAATTTTTACCGAGAGGTCCTTGGGATCAAACCCAGGTCCCTCCATATGGGAGATGGACACCCAACCATTTGAGCCACATCTGTTCCCCTGCTATATCTTTTAAGGTTGACCAAAGATACCTAGAGTTACAATCATTTCCCATACAGGATGGTCATATAATAAATCAGGCTTAGTTTATCACCAGCATTCTAAAAACCAAACCTAGGGAGAAAAACTAGGTCTGGGGACACATGCACGATTTCTAATATAGCGAATGTTTAGCCTACCCTGATTATCACAGCGAGAATATTCGCAATGCATGATTATAAGAAATTGCCAAATGATTTTACAATGTGGTTGTACCATTTTCCATTCCCACTAACAATGTATGAGAGTTTCATTTGTTCTACATCTTTGCCAACACTTAGTATTGTCAGTGTTTTTAATTTTAGCTACTCTCATGGGTACATAAGGGTATCTTATTTGGGTTTTTATTTACATTTCCTTAGTGACTAATGATGTTGAGTATTTTTTTAAAGGCTTATTGGTCATTCACCACTCTCTGGGGAAGCATCTGTCAAATTTTTGGGGTCCGTTTTAAAATCAGGTTGTTTGTCTTTTTGTTCAGTTGCAAGGGCTCTATATATTCTAGATACAAGTCCTCTATGAGATGTATGTTTCACACACATTTTCTTCCAGTCTGTCACTTGCCTGTTCATTTTCTTAAGAGTGTCCTATAATGAGCAAAAGTTTTGAATTTTGATGCAGTCCAATTTATTGATATTTTTTCTTTTATAGTTTGTATATTTTGTGCCTGATATAAGAACTCTTTGTATCTTTCAAGGTCATAGAGTCCATTTCTAGTGTCTCTCTCTATTCTGTCTCATTGTTCTATATGTCATTCTTATACAAAACCAAACCACACTGACTTTATTACAGTACATTTATAGTAAGTTTTTTTTTTTTTTAGGTGTTTTTATTTTTATTTTTTATTTTATTTTATTTTTTTTATTGTTCATAAAAATCAAGATTTTTCACAGTACATACCAATATTTGTAAAATGATATACAAATATATATGCATATATGTGTATTTTCTTACATAAATGTTATTTTATATGTATATATATATATTATAGTAAGTTTTGAGTTAAGGTAGTGTGAGTCCTCCAATGTTCTTATTCAAAGGGTTGTTTTTGTCTATTGGAGATCCTCTGTTTTTCTATATAAATTTTAGAATCATTTAATTAATTTCTATAAAAATCTTTCTGAGATTTTGATTGGAAGTGAGCTTAATTTATATATAAATTTGGAGAAGAGTAACATCTTAACAGTATTGACTTACTCTTTTTATGTGCTTACTGGCCATTTATATGTCTTCTTTTGTGAAATATTGGTTCAAGTCCTTTGCCCAACTGCTTTCTATTATCTATTGCATTGTAAAAACTGACCCCATGACTTAGTGGCTTAAAACAATTTTTTGTTTTATCTGCAAATCTTCATCTTAGTTTTGTCAACTTATTTCTGCTCCACCTGGCATTGGTTGAGGCAGCTCAACTGGGGTTGGAATATTCACTTCCAACATGGTTACTTACAAGGCTGGCAAGCTGGTGCGGTCAGCTAAGAACATAGGGCTTTCCGCCAGGCGCTTTAGTTCTTCTTCATGTGAGTATCTCCATGAGGATGCTAAGACTTCCTCAAAGCATGAGTGTCTGGATTCTAAGAGCAAATGTTCTGTCTTAGTTTGCCAGGGCTGCTATAACAAAATCCTGCTCACTATTGGGCTTAACCAGCTGGAATTTATTGACTCATAGTCTGGAGGCTAGAAGTCCAAAACCAAGGTATTGGCCAGCCATGCCTTCTCCAAAATCTGTAGCATTCTGGTGCAGGCTTGCTGGCAATCAATCTCTGCCTCAATCATGGCCATCTGTCTCTTTCTCTTCCTGAGGTTTGTACCACTGTGCCCAAATTTCCTTTGCTAATAAGAACTCCAGTCATATTGGATTAAGGCCCACCCTGATTCAGTTTGGCCTCATGTTAATAGGATCATCAAAGATCTTATTTACAAATGAGTTCACACCCACGGACCAGGGGTTCGACTCGAATATATCTTTGTGGCGCATATGATTCAATATAACACATGTTCCAAAAGAATAGAAGTAAAACCTGCCAGTGTTTCAAGGCCTGGACCTGGAACAACTTAGCATCATTTCCATCATACTCTGTAGGCCAAAGCAGCAGAGCTCACCAGATTCTAGGGGAAAGGACATAGCCCTGCTTTTGATGGGAGGGTGTAACCATATTTAATCTACTACACCTTCCCTCTGGCCACAAATTATTTGCATTCATCTCATATGTGTAATACACTCTCAAGGCCTGCAAAAGTTTTTTTCCTTAATCTATCTCCTATGCATCAAGCAAACTTGAAGCTCCCAGTGGAAGGCTGGTTAATTATGGATCTCCTCTAATAAGTTTCCCTTATTTCCAAGGCAGCATCAGCCACATTTCTGCTTGCTTATGTTTCTCTCCAGTGTCTTAAAACTATTGGGTTTATCTTGTTTATGGCTTTATTGTTGTTTTTGGCAGGGTTAGTTCAATACAAGCTACTCTGCCATCATTGGAACTGAAACAACCCCCTGTAAAATATACAAAAATATATTTTAAAAACATATAAAATGTGGAAAAATAAAAGTAGCACAAACAGAAGTATGTAAAATGCAAGTACCAAGTGAAAATAAGAGTCTCCACATGGGAAATTATATCGGGTCTAGAATAATTATTGATTATTTATGTTAAGTAGACATGTTCCGGCTCAGATTAGATGCTTATCTGAAGGACAAAAAGTTTAGATCAGATGATGTAAAGATTCCTTTAGCTCTTCTAAGTCTATGACACAATAACCTTAAAATTTCAGGTAGCGTTTGATCTCTGTTTTTATGAGTGTAAAGACACCTTATGTATTTAGAAGTTTTACAGTTAGTGTGAAAGCAGAATACATGAAAAACGAATTCTCTTGAACCTTAAAATTATATTTTCAGGTGGAGCATATGGTTCTTTTTTTCTCAAATTAGGTACACAGCCCCAAATACCTGACTTTGGGCTAAGAAACAATCAGAGAAAAATGCAGGCATCAGATTTTAACCTACGCACTTTTGGGTTAAATCACTTTCATTTTATATAAAAATAAACTTGGATAAATTAGGTATAGAAAACAAATATCATGTTAATATTTGATATAAAAATGAGAATTTTAAGAACATTTCTCCTTTGAGCAAAACCTTAGGACAAGTCTGTCAGATGCTGGGGGATGTGGACTTAACCTGTGCAAACCCACCAGGCACTGGTTAGTGGTGAAATCTTGCCCTTTATTTAAGATCTTCAATCATGATTGGATCTATGTCATGTATGTACTGTATTTACCTAGACATCTCTCAATTTACTTAGCTTCAGTCACTGAATGAACAGCTTTTACCCTGCAAAATGTGCTACTCTCAAAACTGCTCATCTGTTCCTCAGTATATTTTGGGTTGATGAAGTTTGGATGAAATCCCTGTTTCTCTGAACCTCCACCTTCCTTTCCAGCTGCAGACACAACTGAGATTAGTACAAACCATTCCTTCCAGTTGACTTCTGAGGGGAACTCCAGGAAGAGCTTTGCAATGTGAAAGGGGATCCAAATGGTGTCCCTTCCACCATGAGCCATCATAGTGCCTAAAAATCAATTTTTTTGGAGGTAGGACAACAGTGGCCTTGACAAGTCAATACTATGAAAGATGAGAGGAAAATCTCTTGTGTCATTTATCATTCATTAACACCTTGGCTCAAATTAGTTGGCCATGATTTAAAAATATGTCCTTAAATTCTTTAATACTCTTCCCATCAGAAGGTGGAGTCTAATTCTCTTTCCCTTCAATATAGGCCAGTCTTACTGACTTTCTTCTAATGAACACAATTAGGTAGAACTGCCCTTGTGTAACTTTCCAAGCTACGTTAGGGAAGGCAATACAACTTCTGCTTAGGGCTCTCTCTCTCTCTGTCTATCTCTGTCTCTTTCCAGCATGCATATTGGAAGCTCATGATGGAATCTGGCTACTCTGAAGCCATCATGCTGGAAGATCCTATGAAGAGAACATAAGGGCATAGAGTAAGATGTTTTAGGTGCCATGTTGTTCCAGCCCTCAGCCATTTGGGACTTCCCAGTCCAAGCACCAAGCATGTGGGTCTCCAGATGCCTCCAGCCTTCACGTTGTCCCAGCTGTTGACAAGTGGAGCAGAGTCTGCCCAAATCGCAGACTTATGCACAAAATAAATGTTGTTATTTTAAGCTACTAAGTTTTGAGAGTTTGCTATATAGAAATAGATAAATGGATTCTTTCCTGCTGTCTAGCAAAACTCAGAAAAGGGGACATAATTCAAGAAACTTTTTTGTCAACCAGGGGGATAAGGTAGAGAGGGTTGAGAGTCACAATGAGCCAAAAGAGAGAAAGAGGTTCAGAAATGTGCATGTCAAAGTACGTTCACAGATACTATTTGCAGTAAATGCTGCGTTCACATACGCTTGGAATTTTGAAATTAGAAGGGACTTGTGGTGGATTGAATTGTGTACCCCAGTTTGGACAGATTTTTGGTCTTGGTCAGCATTCTGGTGGGTGTGCACCCATTGTAAATAAGATCTCTTCAAGATGTTACTTCAGTTAAGGTGTGGCCCAACCGAATCAGGCTGTGTTTTAATCTGGATTACTGGAGTCCTTTCTAAGCAGAGTGAAAGTCAGATGGAGAGAGAAGCCGTGGGGAGTAGCTGGAAGCTGGAAGTCAATGGAACATGGATGAGAAAGGAAAAGATGCCACTATGTGCATTGTCATGTGACAGAAAGCCAAGGAACCCCAAAGATTGCCAGCCAGCCAGAAGATACTGACTAAGGGAGGAAGCAAACCTCCCAGCCACAAAAAACCAAGAGCCAATAAATTCCTGTTGTTTAGCTAACAATTGTATGGTATTTTCTTTGGCAGCTGGGAAATTAAAACAGACTTTAGGCATCATCAACTCAACCCATTCTTTTCAAGTGAAGCTCAAAGAGTTAACTGACTTGGGAAGGATTCCAGAGCCAGCCTGGAGTTCAAGCTTCCAAATTTCCACTGACGGCAGTGTTTCTTTTCTCAAGGCACATGTAACAAATCTCACCAATTTAGCAAAAGAGAACAAAACCAAATAAACAAATAAAAAAGCTACAGCAACAACAACACTCCATAACCTAGCTGGTTATTTCTAAGAGCAGTTGTTCTTGCTATGCGTCTACCTGCCTACTCGCTCCCTGTGGAGGTGGATATCCTTACACCCAAGACCTTAGCATTAAAGGGGTTGGGAAACACCTGGGGGTTTTACAATTCTAGTTTTTAAGGCAAGGAAGAGAATGAATCTCAGCCATCTTTTTGCTGATCACCATAAACAACAATACATTTGTGGAGTGCTTACCATCTGCTAGCAACTGTGCTAAGCACTTTATGTATATTATCTAATTTAATGCTGCTTTGAATTTTGTTAGGTTAACTTTATTGAGGTATCATTTACATATAATAATGCAGCCATACTAAGGACATAGTTAATGAGATTTGATAAACATATAGACCCATGTGCCTCTCCTATAATAAAGATATGGAACATTTCCATTCCCTGCAGTGAGTTCCTTTATGCCCTTTACAGATAATCCCCTTCCTCTTATGCCCAGGCAAGCACTGGTATTATAGATTTTTTGTGTGTGCCAGTTTTAGAAGTTCATATAAATAGAATCATATAGTGTGTGGTCTTCTGTGTCTGGCTTCTTTTACTCATCATAATGCTTTACAGATTCATCCATATTATTGTGTGTACCAGTAGCTCATGATTTTTATTGCTGATTAGTATTCCATTGTATAGATAGACCATCATTTGTTTATCCATCCTCTGCTCTAATAAATGGACATTTGGGTTTTTCCCCAGTTTTTGGCTATTATGAATAAAGCTGCTATGAATATTCTTGTAAAAGTCTCTGTTTAGACATATGCTTTTGTTTCTCTTACCTAATGGTAGTCATATGGTAAGTGTATGCTTAACTTTATAAGAAATGGCCAAACTGTTTTCCAAAGTGGTTGCATCAATTTGCATTCCCACCAACCAGCACAGTATAAGAGTTCTAGTTGCTCCACAAATTTTCTCTTTTAGTAGGTGTGCAATGGTATTTCATTGTGATATTAAATTGCATTTCCCTGATGACTAATGATGTTGAGTAAATTTTGATGTGCTTATTGGTTCTTTATATAGTTTTTGTGTGAAGTTTTTTTCCCCAAATATTCTCCATTGTCTGTCCCTTTATTACTGAATTTTGGGAGTTGTTTATATGTTCTGCATTCTTTTTTAGATATTTATATTGTAAATTTTAGACACATCTATTATAAAAGTTTGTGGCTTATTTTTTTTCACTTTCTTCACAGTAACTTCCAAAGAGCAGGAGTTTTTAAGTTGATAAAATCCAATTATTTTTTCCTTTATCCATGATACTTTTGATATCCTCTTACTTTAAAGTTATAAAATGAGAGTGTTGAGAGGGAAAAGGAGCCAATATGAAAAGAAAATCCAAGGCCTTCTCTCTCAAATCTGGGTATACATCAGAAGCTCCAGGGGAACTTTAAAATATGCATGCCCAGGCCCTATCCCCAGATAGTTTTATTTAGATTGATTTAGAGTGGGGCCTAACCACTGATATTTTTAGGGGCTCCTTTGATGGTTTTGATGTGCAAACAGATGAGAATTTCTGAGAGATAGAGTTTTTGCAAACTATGCAGAAATTATTTCAGCATACATAGGATTTTAATTAATAGGATATTTTATAATACTGACAAAATCATATGCCAAAGTGTGTCATTGAAATTTCATATACTATAAGAATTTAAATTTGTGACTTTTTTAAACAAAGGAGGTGGTTAGGTAACAAAGAGCTAACAGACCTCTAAATCAGTTACCTGAATTCCACGTATCACAGAACCATAGTGTATTTTATGTGACTATAAAAGTGAAAGGAAAAAGTCTCAGAAAGAGACTTTCATAATCCTCTTAAGATGCCTTTTTCATCATTAAAGTAAAAAAGCCATGAAAAAGAAAAATACACTTAAAAAAAGATTTCTATCTGAATATGTAAAATTTTGGGGAATGGTAAACAGAATAATGGGAAAAAAGCTATTGTTGGTATATATTGAAGCAATTGATTTGAAAATTTCATTCAGGGACAGGGGGTGAAGAACTTGGCAAATCTTCTATCCAAAAAACAAGTATAAAACTGGAAAAACTGTGAAAAAAAAAAATTGTCCAGGATCTTTAAATCAACCAAGGGCAAACAACAAATTGAGAAGTGTTTATTCATGGAAAAAAAAAATGCTAGAACTTCAGGTAAGAAAAGTGGGAGTCTACAGATCTACAAATTTCTTGCCTGGAGCTGTCCCCATCCCCTATTCCCAATAGTTTGATGAGTGCAATAGTTTTACCAGGGCAGGGCTGACCACCAAAACCACAGCTTCACTGCTAATAGAAGCTGATTTGATATGAAGAGGAAGGCAAAAACCCATTCCTAACAGTATTATAAGTAATAGTAGCATATGTAGTTGGAAATGAATTGAGAAGTCCCACAGCACTGCTAACCTGAGTTTGCACTCCTGGTTATGGCAAGCAACAGACAACTCTAAAGCTTGACAAAGAGATCCTGGAAATGAGAGAGCCATAGAAGGCTAAATAAGTTCTTCATGCATCCCTGACTGAGTGGGAAACTATGCTCATGTGCATGGGAGGCCCAAAAGTGTCAAGAGGAAAGAAAAATCTGAGAAGGCGTGATATCTTTCTGAGCATTGAATGGTCCACAACACACACACACAGGCTCAAGGTGTTAAGCACAACCTCTAACCAATAATTAGCTGATTAGTAAGCTAAATAGATACAGTACAACCCACGGGAAGCTTGCAAAAAAAAAAAAATAATAATAAAACTGAGCAGAGACATCAGTGACTGCACATCTCAGAGACAGATTCTGCAGACTGAGGTCAAGCAAGTTACTAAAAACAGCAGCAATAACTATGTCATGGGGAAAAGATCACAATCAGGAGTTTTTATAATAGATGGTCTAAAATGTCCAGTTTTCAACAAAAGTCATGAAATAGTCAAAGAAACATGAAAATGTGACCCATACTTAGGAGTAAAAAAAAAAACAGTCCATAGAAACTGACTCTGAGCGGACCCAGATGTTAGATTTAGCAGACAAAGATTTCAAAGTAGCTCTTATAATATATTTAAAGAATTAAAGGAAAATATGATGGCAATGGCCCTCAAATAGGAACTCTCAATAGAGAAACAGAAACAATAAAATGATACTAAAGAGAAATTCTAGACTGAAAAGTATAATAACTGAAATAAAAATATGCTACATGGGCAGATTTGAGATGGCAGAAGAAGGGATCAAGGAACTTGAAAATAGATGAATAGAAATTATCCAATCTGAGGAAAAGAGAGAGAAAAGATTGAAGAAAAATGAATAGAGCCCTAGAGATTTGTGGAACAATATCAAATATACCAATGTACATGTAATGGAAACCCCTGAAGGAGAGGAGAGAGAGGAATGGCAGGTGAAATACTTGAAGAAATAATGATTGAGAAGTTCACAAATTTGCTGAAAAACATTAATTTATAAGCCCATAAAGCTCAACAAACCCTAAGTAGGATAGGATAAACATAAAAATTTCTCACCTGCACACATCATAGTTAAATTACTGAAAACCAAATACAAATAAAAAATCTTGAAGGCTGCAAGAGGAAATTAACTCATTCCAGACTGAAGAACAATGATTCAATAAATAAACGGAATTCTTTTCTGAAACAATGGAGATCAAAAGGTAGTGGAATGACATATTCAAAGTGCTGAAAGAAGAAAACTGTCAATCAAGAGTTTTATAGCCAGCAAAATTATCCCTTAAATATGAAGCTGAAATAAAGACATTCCCAGATAAACAAAGACTAAGAGAATTTATTGCTAGCAGACTTGCCTTACAAGAAATTCTGCAGAACTACTTCAGACTGAAAGGTCTGAAAGGCAAATCGACAGGAAGAAATGAAGAGCACTAGAAATGGTAAATATTTGGGTAGATATAAAAGACACTTATGAATACAATTTTTCTTTTCTTCTCTTATTTTTTTAAAACATCATCTGTGTAAAGCAATAATTATAAAGTATTGTCACATTTATAATGTTTATATATATATAATGTATATGACAATAATAGCATAAGGAGGGAGAAATGGAGTTATTTAGGGAAAACATGTCATATATTTACTGAAATTATGTCAATATTAACCCAAATTAGATTGACAAATTAAAATGTATATTTTAATCCCACAAGTAAATACTAAGAAAATAACTTTAAAGAATCAACAGGAATTAAATTATACACCAGAAAAAAATTGTTTAATACAAAGTCAGCAGCAAAAGAGGAACAGAGGAGCAAAAATGGCATTATCCATATAGAAAACAAGTATCAAAATGGCAGGCATAAAATCATATTAATAATTACATTAAATAGTCCATTAAATTTTGAAGTATTCCAATCAAAACATGGAAATTGTCAGGTTAGATGCAAAAGAAAGATTCAACTATGTTCACTTTCAATTCAAAGATAACTAGGTTGGAAGTAAAAGAATGGAAAAGATGCATCATACAAACAGTAACCATAAGAGAGCTAGAGTGGCTATGTTAAAATCAAACAAAATAGACCTACCAAAAATATTACTAGAGATGAAGAGGTACATTTCATAATGATAAAAGTGTTTCAGTACATCAGGAATTAAACAATTTTCAATTCATATGTACCTAATAATAGGACCCTAAAATATACAAAGCAAAAACTGAGCAGATTAAAAAGAGATATATACCATTTAGTGATTATAGTTTGAAATTTCAAGACCCTGTCTTAATAATTAACAGAACAAGTAGACAGAAAATTAGTAAAGATACAGAAGACTTGAACACCACTTCACTATCAACCAACATGATCTAACTGACATTAATAGAATATTTTACCTGACAGCAGCAAAATATATTCTTTCCAAATGCATGTGCATATTTTCTAGGATAGACCATATGAGAGGCCTTAAAAGAAGTTTCAATAAATGTAAAAGGATTAAAGTCATTCAAAGTATGTTCTTTAATCATAACAGAATTAAATTAGAAACCAACAGGAGGAATTTGAGAAATCCACAAATATTTGAGTATTAAAAAATGAATTTTTAAATAATCTAGAGTCAAAGGAAAAATGACAAGAGAAATTAGAATATACTTTGAACTAAATGAAACTGAAATGAAAACATACAAATTTATGGGATACAGCTAATGTAGTGCTTAGAGGGACATATATAGCTTTAAATGTGTGTATTAAAAGTTGTGTTCACCTGTCAGAAAAGTCATTATTATAAATTAGAAAAAGATCCTAGACTTTGTTGGTGCAGTGTCAGTACCTCTTTGTCAAAAGTTTTTAAGAATTTAAAAGCATATAAAAAAAATTTAAAAAAATAAAATAAAAGCATATAAATGCATTTAATATATATGCATGTTTATAAATACATATAAATGTATATAATTTAGTGATAAGTGTCTTATGAAGGAAAGGTCTTGATAATCCCTACCATGTATTGAGGTTTTAATTCACTTGTGAAGCCCTGGGATAGGCATCTTATATACATGATCTCATTTAATCATCACAATTTAAACAATCTTATGAAGTATTATTAAAGAAAATAAGGGTTTACAACTTGCCTATATTAACATATCAAAACATGGCAGAGCTGGTTCAAATCCAGGTCTGTTGGAAGGCAGAGACAGTGCTCTTCACTTCTGCACTAACTACCTCCCTTTCCAGAACTCAGTGATTTTGTTTTTATTCTCAAGTCTTTAAATTTTACATGTTCTTTTTTTTTTTTTTTAGGTACCGGGTGGCGGGGATTAAACCTGGGACCTTGTATGTGGGAAGCCAGTGCCCAACCACTGAGCCACATCGGCTCCCCTGAGTTGTTTGTTTTGTTTGTTGTTTGGTCTTTTGTTTTTTCATGAGGCACCAGGAACCAAACCTGCGACCTCCCATGTGGAAGGCAGGCGCTCAACTGCTTGAGCCACATCTGCTTTCTACATGTTCTTTTTTAGCCATGAACACTAAGATGAGAAATATCTATTTCTCATCTTTGTATAACTCTGATAAAGGTCTTCAAATCCCTGTGATTTCTTGTTTCTCCAATTCCATTCCTCAACATGCATAACTTTGGTTTACTTTGTAAGAGGAATTGTCTGCCTGACCTCCAGAGCATTTTTTAGACCATGTATCTCTTGTTTTGCTTCTTCTGTTCAGATTTTTGTGGTGTTACTTTAAGGTATATTCAATCAGTTCCTCTGACATTGATGTGAGCTCCTAGCAGTTAGGCACTATCAGAAGTAGTTTGGTAAACAGTTGACATACCCTGGCTTGATGAGGAAGTTTAAGCATGAAAGCAGTGACAAGCAATATTTGATTAGGTACAAAAATGTGTGACCATGAAACATCATGATAATATTAGTTGGGACAATACAATGAAATAAGAGCCTCTTTCAGATTTATGGATTGCCTGGAAATCACAAACTCACATATGTGCTAACTTCCAAATGCCTAGTAAATTCTTTTTTAAAATTTTAAATATAACAGCCATTTGGAAGAATGATTATGTTCCAGGTGACTGAAACTCATGAATTCAATTTACTTTTTAGCAAGTGAAAACCAGAGAATGCAGCAAAACTTGTTTCATATTGTTTCCTCCAGGCTCTTCTTCCTTACAAATGGAATTTGGAAGGATTTGAGGGGACTTCTTTCCAATTCGCTTATTTTGAAGATAGAATACATGTCCAAGGAAGAGATGAGGTATCAAAGGCAAGAATAGAGTATTTTATTCACCCCAAATCTCCTGCATCTAGCAAAGAAGCTGGCACCTAATAGATGTCTTAGTTGAATCATGGAGAGAGGACTGCCAAAGTGCACCCAGTTCAGACTTAGAGTGAAAAACTAAATTTTGGATTTCACAGGCTGGGACCCTTTTTCATACTTTGAGAGTTCATCTTAAGAGACACACACATATATATTATGGAAATAAAACTCTATCTAGGACCTAGCAAGACCTTTAGCCATTGTTAAGGAGAAAGGGAGAGTTACTGACCTACTCAATAGAAACCCTGGGGAATTTTCTGTTTGGGTCTTCAAATGGGGTTTTAAATACCCAAGAGACAAGGTACAGGAGAAGCTGCAGCCAATATCATGCTCCTTATTGAGACACAGATGGTCTCCTTTCTTCTCTTTCTCTTGTGCCGGATGACCTAAAACAAAGGAACTTTTCTCCAGCCACCTGAATTTTCTTTTTAAAATATCCTCTTTTCTAAGGGTGACTGGTCTTGAAACAGATACCTGGGAGGAGGCAGTGGAACTGGGCGATATCGCATCCCCACTTGCTAACCCTTAGTTCCCTTAATTGTTCTGTTCTTGCACTGTCCCAGCTTGTTGTCCTTGGCTACCCTACCCAAGGCTTGGCTACTTTGCATTTCTATTGTTTTTCTCCTGCTGAGTGTATTCATTTCTTTCCATTTACCACCTTTGGGTATCTTTCTCTGTATTCCCTTATCATCTTTCTATGGCACAATTGACCTCCAAAGATCTTCCAGGTTATTCAAGAACTAAGCCAAAATGGAAGGGGAGATGTATGACTGTCTGGGTGAGATCCCAGAGAGTCTGAGGTGAAAGGAAAGGAAGTGGAGGTGGAGATAGAGGGAAGCTGTTTCCTCTCAGATATTTCTCTTATCAAGCCTGGCTTGAAAGCCCTGGACCCCAGTGCCTTTGCTAGCTCTGGACTGACGTGTATGGGGACTGTCTGCAGACATAATACCCTGCTCATCGCCACTTTAATTACCTTGGTTGGTTTGGCCTGGTTCACTTTTGAAAAGTCAAATGGTCCTAGGGGAGAAGGAAGGTTGCTACCTGTAGTGAGAGCACTGATATAGGTGGGCTTTAGGAAACAGAGCTGAATTGTGAAGAACAGACATTGAAGACAGTGTGATAAACAAGAACTGTGGGTGTGAAGGAGGGAAGGTCATTGTGGGATGGAGGGGAGGAAATGGTTCCAGGGTTCAAACTAATGGGGGACCCAAGGATGGGAGAGGTGATCAAACAGCAAGGCTGGGCAGAAGAAGAGCTGAGTCATGGACCATGGAGAAAAGTACAGGACCAGATTCATGGATCATGTGCTAGAGTGCCTCCTTGACCTGGTGCCCAGTGTCTAACAGGGATGGGAGAGTGTGGCTCAAGGAATTGGGTGGTCTTGTCCTATTCCCATTAGTTCCAAAATGGATACATTCTGGCCAGGCACTGGGCAAAAGACAGGTACCTGTGGTCTGAGGGACTGGGCCAGGTATTAGCTCCTGAGGTGACCTTGGTCTCTCTGGGTTGGCAGGCTCTCTTCCCTTTTCTTCCACCTCAGACAGACAGATAGAGCTTGAGGAACTGCAGAGAGAAAGAATACTGATGATGACTGGACAATGTATTGTTTTTGTCCACTGTTTATAACTACTTTATCATTTAAAGTTCTTTGTCTCATTATCTATGTTCAATCAACCATGACTTTCTAGAATCCCATCTTTTAGAAATCAATCAATGGGGATAGAATATTCATTTCATTTAAACAGGTTTGAACAACTATGGCATGTAGGCTATTGCAGAGAGAAGCAGCAGTGGAAGACAGCACCTTTCTCCTCACCATCAGATGCACAAGCACTTTGTGACAGGATTGTCTCAACTAGCTCATGTCCCTCATGGCACCCAGGGCTTAGTGAGTGCTTGATAAACTTTTGTGAATCCCATTGTTTGCTGTTGAAAGCTGAGGCTGCTAAAGATTTTCTATGGATGCACCATGACTGATCACCTTTCTGAGCAGCCTGAAAACAACTGTGATTGGTTGTCAAGAGTAATACTCTGACAGCATTTCAGTCTAGGTGAAAATAGCCTGGTGGAAGTGGTGAGGAAAAGAAAGGGCAAGATAGAAGAAAAGAGTTCAAAGGAGCCAGGGCAGCAGAGAGTAGTTCTGGAGATATAAAGAAGAGCTGATTAACAGGGACAATTAGAACAGTAAGCAGTGGACTTCAGTTCCTGAGATGAGGAATATTTGCCACACGAGAGAGCAGAAAATGGAGTAGCATACCAAGGGGACCAAAAGGCTGGACATGAACAGCTCTGAAATGAACAGAAAATGACCGCTGTCTGTCAATTGTCTGTATGTGTATCTGCAATGTTGGCAAACTCTGCTACATTGCAGCTAAGTGCCTCTGAGGCCATAAGATGGGGCACAAAGAGAAGTGTAGATTTTTCCTTGCAAAATAGGTGACCAAAATATTCAAGGCATGTATGTGATTAGCACTAAGCCAATCCAGGATGGTAATGATAAGGATGCAGAGGAGGTTTGACTGCACAGTTTAACAGCAAACACTCTTGCTCTGCTTGGTCTCATTGGGGTGCACTCACAAACCCATTCTTGGATTTGGGGGGGAGCACTGAGTTGTGGAGTCACTGGGGTGGGGTATGACACGGAGAGTGGGGAGGAAGCAGAGACGAAGGGGTCACCTCTGCCCTTTTGCCCATGACTTCCTCTGAGACCTCCTGCACATCAAATATTGCAGCCGGAACTGATGAAGAGTTGGTATAAGAACAGAACAAGCCGAAGGATGCTATCCTTTAAAAAGTTTGGGGAGCATATCTCCCCACCCCACCCCTCTCACACACAAGCAGGAAAGGGCCTGCTGGCTCAGTTGAAGGCTTCTGTGGCCTGAAAAGTAGGCGAAAAACAAGACACAAATGATGTAGTGGGAAAAGCCCAGGCTTGAATCCCAGATGGGGCAAATGTGAAGCCCCACACATTTTCAGCCCTGAGTTCCCTCATCTATAAAACGGGGTTCCTAAGCAATTCTGACCATCTCATAAATGAGATAATGTTTATGGAAATGCTGTATAAAAATGTGCAGAAGGGCTGGAGGACTCTTCTTCCTGATATGGGCAGAAGATGACCCCTAAATTCGCAGGAGGGTCTAGGACCTGTGTAAGGTTCCACAGCTGTTTCTTTCCCATGTTCCTTGCAGCACCATAGCATTAAAACTAGGCCTGCTTCCTGGGACCACCTGGCTTTGCAGGCACCAGCATTGCTGTGACATGGGGACTTTACTCCAGAGTTCTGACAAGCTTTCTATTTTTACTCTTCTCTGGATCCTTCTCCAGGGCAACCACACACACCATGCCATTTTGCAATTTATTTTCATTTTGCAGAGAAGTGCCCTCCCTCCTCTTCCTGGCTTGGCTTCTAGGGCCTGACCGTATTAGTCTTGGAAGGCCTTGGGCTGTTTCAGCCCCAGAGCTGGCAGGGCCTTGTTATGCCAGCTGGAGAAGGACAACACACCTGGGGGTGGGCGGGGCTGGCCCAGGGAGGTGGCTGGGCCAGGTTCCTAATTACTTGAGGGTGACACCGGGCTTGCCAACATGACTTCATCCATTTCCTTTCACCAGCTCTCTGAGGTAGAGAAGCTCAGGGTGTTTGTGCAGCTGCCTCAGCCCCCGTGGGAACGACCTGTCTTACCTGGGGAACTCCACACTGGCCTCGAGCTCAGGTCATGTGCAGACACCTGGTTTACAGAACACTCACACTGCTGTCTTTTCTTCTTGCTTAATGTTTGGAAAAGGTAGGCTTCAAGGTCAGAAAATGTTGTTTTAAACAAGAAAACATAAAAACAGATGGGCTGTGGTTTTCAGACTTCACACGTCTCTAAGAACATGACAGGAACCAGATCTCAACCCATCTGATGCTTCGGGACCTGGTTCTACTTTCTTACACTGGCAAAGTCCTCACTGAAGATGGAAGGGCTGACTCAGCCAAATGGACAAGAGCCACAGCCTTCTGCCAGAAGCGTGCCTCCCTCCACTCTCTTGCCACCCCAGCAAGAGGACAGAGAGGGAGGATGACTAAGCCTCACATGTGGTCTCCTGAACAGAAGATGCTGGCCCACTGTCTGGAATATGCCCCTGAGTTGTTTTTCCAGGGGTGGACCAGGAGGTACTGAATCACTAGAAGGCTCTACCCCAGTTCTCTTCTGAACCCAGATACTTCTTCAAAATTAGGGGTCCAGTAGCCTAAGATGGAGGCCCACATTTTTCTCTGTGCAAAATGGCCTGTTTGAGGACTGAACCTATTTCCCAGATCCCATTGCCCCCCCTAAGAGAATAGGAGCAGTTGTCCCCAGTGGGCTGGACAACTTAAGTATGCCATAGAGTAACATGCTGATGTAGAACTGGGGACAAAACCCAGGAGACCAAATTCTGCTTCCTCATCATATCCAAACAAGAGATCTGGGTAGAAAGTGAGTCTTGTGACCACAGGAAGAATCACTTGGAAAAAAGATAATGAATATTAGTCATGGACATTTTCACAATAAGGAAAACTTCCATTAGTAAACCAGGGTTGCCAGAGACGTGACTCCATCTGGAATCACTCTGAAGAATGCTCTCCTTGTGGATACATGGAGTCTGAAAAAAGGGCATATTCCAGCATATGGTCCCTCTAACCCAGTGTTCCCCAAAGTGTGTTGCATGGAACACTAGTCCTTTGAGGTCACTTTTATAAGGAAAGTGTTCCATGGTCAAATAAGGTTGAAAAACACTACACTCTCTGCTTGGAGATTCAGAATACACTTTATGGACTCAGAAGGTATGTTTAAGAAAACTTTTAATTTAGTTTAACCCAATGTTTCCCAAATTTATTTGATGATAGAATGCAAAATATCTATGGAGTACATTTTGGGGCAATTACTTTAATGGAAGATGTTACATGATGCCTCCAATTTGCAGAATCTTCCCTGCAAACTGGGGAAGTTAAATTTCCTCCCAGACCACAGTCTCGAGTTCAGTCGAATGGATGAGTCCATGTGTTCAGGGCTGAGTTTGCAAGCTCGTATGCACACTCAAAATAGATGTTGTTATAGAAGTTGAAGGAAGATTGGGGCAGGGGGAATTATTGCCTTTAAAAATTGACTTTCTTATATTGATGGTAAAAACATAAGGGCTGCAAAAGCAACCTAATCATCACATAAGGCTAGAAGGTTAATCCTATTCAGGAATTTTCCATCAGGGTCTGTTATTCTGGAATAGCCACTTAGGCAGTCCAGATGAAGCTATGATTCTAAACATCTGAGCCTTAAGGACCTTCCCTTCTACTCTTCCCCACAGTAACACAGGCACTTGATGCCGTATTTGCTGAATGCAATCCACAGGGCTTAGTTTATAGATGGTGTATATTCCTTAATCTGGGGTCATTCCTGACTTATTTTCACGTCCTGGGTTTTCTATGTCCTGGGGTTTCTATTTTTAAAAAATGCATGACCTGAGGTTTAGAAATGCTTCCTCAGAACAAAAACCTTCTGCAGAATTCCTTAAGGCTTTGGTTCTGGACTCCCTTTCAAAGATTTCCTCCTCAATTCTTCACCCATTTTGCTCACATACACTGTTCCTGCTAGCATAAGTCTTAGTCTTCTTGCTTCACCTACTTTTCTTATGCTAACCCATCACGTGGTCACTCTCAACTTACCTGCTCTGTGTTTTTGTTCACCTGGGAAAATTTTGCTGTGCCATATTCACCTGTAGCCCAGCCTGGACTTCCAAATCAACTTCAAACCTGATACAGCATTCTGTCTTCCTAGAGTTACATTTGAAAATGGGTCTGAATTTAGCTTTAAAATTGGCTAAGAAGACCTTAAAACAGGTTTCATGGTATGAAACGTGAGCTGACCCCTTTTTCCTCCTCCCACCCATAAGCTACTTAATGTCTGCTATAGATTTACTTTCAAAGGCAAAACCAGGTGAAAGGGTAACACAGACAATGTTGAGTTCTAAGGTTATTTCAGTTCCCCAGACTTGATAAATTTACCAAGGAAGAAAACATTCCCCCCCATCACCATCTCTGCCGACCCTTCTTTGACACTTCTGGGACTCTTGACAGCATCAGTGATGCCTGAGGTCAAAGGAGTTCTGGCTTCAAAGTAAAAATGTTGAGCATTGTTGTGTTCGCTCCCAGTGTTTTCACTCTTGTTACTTTTGATTGATTCTTGTATACAGAAAGAGGCAGAAGGTGCCCACCAGTCGCCCCCAAAATCACCCCCAACACACGCTTGTAATTACGGGTAATGGCTCACCGTCTGTATGACGATCAGATGCTTAACCTACATTCAGCCTACATTCCTTCATTGCAGCCTCTTCTTTGAGGGCAGGGATCACAGGACAGCACAGCTTTCCATGACTCAAAGTAATTCAATCAAAGCCTTTGGAATAAATTTGTTTACATGATGTTGAAAAGAGAAACACAAGCTCCATTAACTATTTTTACTACATAATATCAATTATTTGACTGATCTTTTGTTCCCCCTGAATTTTCCAGCTGGTCTGAACAGTGGAGACCCAATCTCAAAGTGCAGGGATTCGTAGTCTACTATGAGAATTGTCATTGCATTCATTTCTTGGATGAAACGTTTATAAAGTGACATTCTTCCCATGTGCAGAAATTTCTCTAAAGATCTCTTTCCAAGATCCGAGCTGGAATGGGCTTAGGTGGTGCTTAAAAGCAATCACCCAAAGGGAACTGCAGAAACCACAAAATAATCTGTAAGGCATGTAGAAAAACAGTTGCATCAGATGCACCCTCCACTCTCACACACATTTACACAGCTTGGGGAATTTTGCTTCTTTGGTGTGAACACTGGACGTCTCTGGTTTTCTTTTTCATAGGCCACTTTGTTCCCTGGACCCAATCCTTTCTTCCTTTGTTTGTCTAGCATCCCTCAGAAGTTCAAGCATATTGGGCCATATAGATGGCACCTGGAGAAACGAACACAGAAACCCACCCAGAAAGAACATTTAAGTGGAACAAGGGGAAATGAGTGAGGGGTGGGGTTGGGGGTGGGTGAGAAGGTAGGGTGTTGGTGCCAGGGCTATACAATTGGTGTCAGGGAACTTCTCAATTTCTGAAAGCCTGTGCCGGATGACTTTAAAATTCCCAATTTAGGAAAAAACAGGAAATATAACCATGAGGTTTGCACCTTCTTGTGAAAATCTTCTTTTCTTTGGCCTTGATACTTCCATCTTCAACACTGCCTGAGGGAAAAGAGTGTGAGCGAGATTTTTAAATAATTATGTAATTGACCACCTGGTTTGCATAACAATATCTGGCTGTGCACTTTGTGTAAGACCTTTTAACCTGGAAGGTATCTACTCTGAAGGCAATTAAAATTGGTGTTAGCTGGAGCCACCTGGACGTGAGTTCTGTCTCCTTTTGTGGTGGCCGTCCTTGCAGTCAAGAACATGGGAATCCCTGTAATTTCTGTGTAACATTTGTGTAATCTAAGCATCTTTTAAAATATATATATATAAATAACATTTATGTAAGCAAATGCACATATATGCATATGTATTTAAATATCATTTTACAAATATTGGTTTGTATTGTGAAAAATTTGATTTTTACCCACAATAAAAAAATAAAAAACTAAATAATAAATAAATAAATAAATAAAGAAGATATTTTACAGAGCTTCATTGGCTCTGAGAACTCATCACGGGGTTTGTTGATGAAGAAGTGGTTCCAGATATGTATGGATTATAATAGCAACTACCTTTTCGTCTTTTAGATTTTAGTGCTTATAAATGTGTCAGGCATATAGTCTATGTCATTAAGAAAAAATCTCGTGTGGAAGCTTCCATCATTATCATTCTTATTTAATTGCAAGAAAACTGAGGCTAATAGAGAAGGAATAGCCTGTCTGAGGTCATGCTGCTAGAAAGATGCAGAGTCTTAGCCCTAGTGTGACCCAAAGCCCATCATTTGCATCTTCTGCCAAACTGCCTCTTGGAATTTAAAAGAAGGAAGGGTGGACAAATTGACCATCCCAAATTCTTTGCTCTGAATTGGGGTGGAAAAAGGCCATTGGCCAGGCACTCAATTATGGCACTTGTGTTATAATTGAATTGGGTTCCCCCAAAAGATATTCAAGTCCTAACCTCTGGTTTCATGAATGTGATCCTATTTGGAAATAGGATCATTGAAGATGTTATTACTTAAAATGAGGCCAAACTGGATTAGGATGGGCCCTAACCCAATATGACTAGGGTTCTTATAAGGAGAGGAAATTAGGACACAGATAGACAGAGTGAAGATGGCCATGTGACATAGGCAGAGATTGAGTTACAGTACAAACCAAAGAACGCCATGGATTGCCAGCAAGCTACCACCAGAACCCTATGGACTTCAGAGGAAGTGTGGCCCAGAAACTCATTATCTGCTTCTAGTTCTTAGTACCTTCTTGGAAGACAGAAACCTCTTAACAGAATTGAATTTCATTCCTCTCCCCACTCAGCCAGTGGAATTTCTTAATGATAAATTCAATATATAACATCGTGAGAAAAATCTCTCACACTTTCTACTCAGAATAGAGGTAGGATAGGAGACTAGCAGGTCACCTGGCTATGAGGCAGGATAGAATAGGGATCTAAGGAAGAAGGGGGCAGAAAACCTAATAAGCCACCAAACAGAAACTGAGGCATTGATCTGCTGACTCACCCAGGCTGAGGCAATGGCCTGCTAACTTGCATCAGCCTGCTGGCTCACACAAGCAAGTTAGGAGGGGCCTCACAGCACACCCCAGTGGCTGCGTTATCAGAAGGCAGTCAGCAACATCATTGCACGGCAGGAAAGAGGGAAGGGGCAAGGGAGGGCTCCACCACCACCACCCCACCCACTTTCAGGTTACCTCATGTCTAGTCGACAATGACCAGAAGCCAATTACTGACAGCCAACATGCCCTGCAGAGCTTTTGGACAGCAGCCCAGAAGCCAATCACCACTGGACAGCAACCCCTAACCCCCTAAGAAAATCAAATCACCCAACAGAGTTCCCTTGCTTTGTCTCAAATGTGCCAAGCACCGCAGACCCTGTTGCCCTGTACCCCACAAAACAGGGGACCCCAGGGCAGAACGTTTCATTTCTCTCCCTTGAGAATGCTTGCCCCCATTTCTGAGGGAGTGTACTTCTGTTCTCTTGCTATTTACCCCCAATAAATTCTCTGCCCCCCTAATTAATTTGTGGTTCTTCCTTGAATCCTTTCTCATGATGAAGCCAAGAATCTAGACACCGACCACTGAATCCGATAACAATTACTTGTGTTTGAACAGTCCTGAGAGAGGAGGTGCCCAAAAGCAAATCAATGACCTCCTCTTTGGAAATAAAATCACCTTTATGTTTATATAAACCATAGAGCTTCATTATTGCACTATTTTTATTTAGAACATTCAGTCATTACCACCATCAGCAAAAAGCACTAATGAAGGGTGTAAGTGCTGGGAATTTTATACTCACCATTGCCCAGAGAACACGACAGACAATGGTGGCTTTCCTCTTCTATGTGTTTATACAACCTGAGGGAGACAAAACTGATGCAGATAGAAGCCAAAAGGAAACAGACACAACGGCATCACAAACACTGGACAAAACGAGCATGTAAGAATAAATACTGGCTTCGTCCAAAAGCCAAGAGTGCTTTGTGTTTGATCTCATTTTACAGAAGAGAACTTTCTTTCTACAGAAAGAAGCCATTGCTGTGTCCTGCTTTCCTGGCTTCTGCTGAGAGTGGAAGTCCCTGAGGGAGGCACTGATTTAGTTTGGACAGCATCGGATGTACCATTTTGGAAAGGTGAGAAGGTGTGAAGGGCTTCCGGAACTTTGTTGAGAAGTATGAGGAAGAGGGCAGAGAATCGGGTGCAGATGGGAGGGCTGTTGCCTTTTCTGCAATCTGGAGAGAGGGCTCCTCTTGAGGCAAGGGTGGTGGGGAGACTTTGCAAGGTCCTGCCAGTCCCTGGTAGCATTGATTGACCCCACTTTCCCACTGCCCTGCCTTGGTGGGAAAGGGATGATTAGGAATGACCAATGTGCATGTCCCCAGAAAGAAGGAGCTGCAGAGAAAAGCTTGCCGCAGTCAAACATTCAGATGTGCACAAAGCAAAACATGCAGATATATGGAAATACCCAAGTAATCAGTGGACTTGGTCCACTTTTAATTCTCATGCAACAAGAACCTTTTGTGCAGAGTACACCATACTTATATTAGCTTCAGAAGACTTGGCCAGAGAAAAGTGCATGTGTGTGTAATGTGAGTGTGAGTGTGTGTGGGAATGCATGTATGCATATAAGGGTGTTTGAGAGGGAGTGTGTATGAGTTTATGTGTGTGAGTTTATGTGTGAGTGTAAACGAATGTGTGTGTATGTGAATGTTGGTTTGTGAATATGAGTGTAGGTGTGTGTGTATGTCAGTGTATGTGGGAATGCATGTGTGTGTGTTTATGTGTGTATGTTAATGTGTGAGTGTATATGAGGGTGGTTGAGTGGGAGTGTGTGTCAGTGTATGGGTGTATGTCCATGTGCATTTGTGAGTGTGTGAATGTATGTGAATGTGAGTGTAGGTGTGTGTGTGAGAGTATGTGTGTGCATGCACAAGTACTTGTAAAGCATCTGAGAACCCCTGGAGAACAAAACCTGGATTCCAGCTGGTAATATGGGCAGCAATTCCTGAAATTGTTTCTGCCTCACAAGCACTCTCAGACCAGTTAAAATAATATAAAACAATTCAAATATGCAGAAAGCTGGGTTTGCTTTCTCTTGGTTGGTTTATATAAGGAAACTTGTTACTGAAAAAGTAATTTGTCTGAAGGGTTCCTGAACACAGGAGAGGGACAGCTCTGTCCTGACTTGGCATGACCTTTTGCTTTCCTTCAGCTCTGGGTTGGATCAGGTTGTCTCTGTCAGCTGCAGTCATAACCAATTTTACACAGAGCTTGAGGTTACAGAGCTATCCGCTTGACCTCATTGTGGTTTTCACGCCGTGGTATGGTCATCTAATGGAAACCATACCAAGCTGGAAGTCCAGAGTGTTCTCATGACCGTGGGAAGGTTGGAGTACCTCTCTGAGCCCCAGCCTGCTCCCTGGCCAACCTGGACTCAACAGCTTCTACCTCAGCTGTCCCAGAGACTGATGAAGAAAGATAAAATATAGGCTAGAAGGCTGTTGGCAAAACAGTCTATTGTTTGATGGTCTTGTTTTGATCCTAAGCAGTAAAGTCCAGGGTTCAGAGACTCAGCCCCCGTGGCCTCTGATGACCATTTAGAAGGTCCTAGATTCCATGCCCCTTTCTCCTTCCATTTAGTCACCTACAAAAGCAAGGAGGGAAGGAACATTCTCTTTTTATAGACTGTCCCAATGATCAGTTTCGAGTAAACTTTTAGATCCACTGTGGATCTAAAGTAAAAAGTTTATTTAAAAACTCCCTGAATTTCTATCTTTGTTCACATGCTCCTGCTCAGCCTTCTTGTCCACCCTGCAGGGGGGAACTTGCCCCATACACATCTGAGTCCATCTTCAATCTCTTTTGTGGTAACTTGAATTATATACCCCAGGAAAAAAATGATCTTAATCTTAATCCCATTCCTGTGGGTGTGATCCCACTGTAAATAGGACTTTTGAAGATGGTATTTTTTAGGTAAGAAGTAGTCCACCTGCGTCAGGAATGGGCTCATCCGGTTACTGAAGACCTTACAGAGAGAAAGACACAGGAAGGAGCCAGGAGCAGGAAGTCAGTGGAACCCAGAAGAGAAAGGAGAGGACATCACCATGTGATGGGAAAGCCAAGAAAACCAAGGATGCCTGGGCAGCCGACAATCCTTGGAAGGAAGCAAACCTTCCAGCCTCTGAAGCCATGAGTCAATCAATTCCTGTTTTTAAGCCCAAATCAGTTTGTGGTATTTGTAATAGCAGCCTAGCAAAACTAGGATCCTCTTTCTCCTGGGAATCAAGCTGCCATGCCTCCCATGAGGGCCTGAATACAGCAGCTCACACTGCAGACCTTGACCCCTATTGGAATCACCTGCCCAATTCCACCCCCAGCGTCAGCAGCTCTGCCTTTGGATGGAAGTGTGAGGCCTGGATCCCAGTCAGATCTCATCAGTCAGACTGTGGAGGCCAATACAGATTTCCTGTCTCCAAAATGTGCACACTGGGGCACAAGTAATCTCTTTGGGAGTTTAGAATCAAATAAGAGTTGAGGATAAAAGCTGCTCCTCTTTCACATCTATGATGAGAGCCAGCGGAATGCTACTGTCACTTCACTAATTCCTTCTTCATGTTTGAGCCTTTAGGTCCCTTCCTTCTATTCAGTAAAAACTCATGGGACGCCTCTCTGGCCAGTTTGTGGTTTAGGCATTGGGGGATACACACAACAAACAAGACTGACCCAGGCCCTGCCCTGGCTGGGTCAGACTTGAACAGGAAAAGACATTAAACCAGTAGCAACTGTGAAACACAACATGTCACAAAAGGAGGCGAGCAGATGGTTGAGTAAAGAGCAGGAGATTTAATTTCCTTAGGGATCAGGGACACCATCCTGGAGGAAGCCTTGAGAAAATGGCTCTCAGCTGAAATTTGGAAGGCCTGGAGCATAAGCACAGAGGAGTGCATCAATGCAGGAGAGACGTCCCTGTGACTGCACTGGAGCACATAGGGGAGAGAGGGTGGGAAACAGGGTGGAGAGATACAGAGCCCAGACCATGGTGGACCTCAAACCTTGTCCAGGAGTTGGGGCTGTGTTCTGGGGTCATGCAGACCTAATAAAACTTAGCAGTGCCTTGAGGACCAGATGGATACTGTGTCCATTAAATCAGTCCTGCTTAAACTCTATTGTGCATTGGAGATCTTGTTGAAATGCAGATTCTGATTCAGTTGGGGGAGCCTGGAGTTCTGCATTTCTAGCCAGCTCTGAGGTGGTCCAACTGCTGGTTCTGGGGCTACATTCTGAGTAGCAAAGACACAAAGTATTGCATCACTGTTGAATTTTCAGCCACATAATCCATCTCCCTTTGTGATGGAGGATCTGTAAAGTTCTGTTGTCTATTTGTTGAATAGGGTAATTGATTCTGAGAATGGGAATAGAGCTCGGAGATCACCTAACTTAAGGCTCTCCCTTTTCCAACAAGGAAACCAAGTCACTGGCTGGGCAGTGAGCTCCCTTTTGCCCCAGTGTATTAGGGGCAGTGGTAGGCTGGAGCCCAGGCTTCCTGAAGATCAGTTTAGGATTCATTCTGTGGTAATTAACTGCCTCCCTTTTCCACGTGGCCTTTCCCCTACTGTGCCCCATCAGGAAATGGGTGGAGGATGATTGTGCCTAGAAACAGGCAGTCGGTCCATTCCAAAGAGGTCTCTGGACATTGTCTGAGTCCTGGAGGATTAGCTGCAGCATGCTGTGGCCTTGAGGAAAGCCAGCCCATAATGTTTCCCAAGCCTGGATTAGCCACGACTGAGATGTGCCACGTAGCTCTGTAGATTGCCCATCATGCAATGCCCTCTTGGTGCGCAGAGTGAATGGCCAGTGCATCTCACCATCGGGGTTGGCCCTGTGAAAACCAGTAATGGGGAAATATTGAATGTCCCTGTCTACGTGTGTTGCAGGGTGTGAGGAAGGCCAAGGCAATTGAAGTGAAGTCATAGTATGGACTATTGTGTGGAGTCATAGTAGGAACTATAGAAAATTCTTCCAGCTAAAAATATCTCTCACCCACTTGTCATTGCGGACTACAATTCCACTATTCATTCTTTGGGTTAAGCACTGCACCAACTTCGGTGCCCTTTTAAAAAACCCAAGGTTAGCTGTTAAGTCACTAACATCTTAGTAAGAACTAGGTCATCAGCTCTTCCCCAGACAGGGAAGGTATGTTGGTTAATGAAGGCCCCCAAGTTGGGGATGAGGAAGAGGGGAAAGCAAAGAAAGAAGAGGCAGGAGCCACCACAGACAAAACTTACTAACTTCACCATTTTGCCCAGGGCCACCTCTGATTTTGACCTCCAGATGCTTCCTAGTTTTTATGGCTCCTAATCAAAGTTGGTGATGATGCTAGAAACTGGAGTAAAACCAGACTTTCAGATGTTGGGTGGAGTTTACAGTAAAGATATGAGAAATACCTGATGCTCGGTCCCACAAACAGTATGACTCCCCTAAAGATTCCACCTCTAGGGTGGGACAGAGATGAGTTTAAAGTCTCTTAGGATTTTTGAACAGACATGACAAATGTGGGAACTTTGTTCTATTTGGTTAAACAATATGTATCATTGTCCCTGGAAATGAAACTTTGCCAGTTTCAAAGCATTTTAAACAGAAGGAAGGTGAATATTCTATCCGTGGTATAAAGGTCATTCAGGGGCTGCTTTAAAATGTATATCACTGAGCTCCACACCAGAGATTTTCACCCAGTGGATTTGGTGAGTGGCCTTGGAATCTGAAGTATTAACGGTGTGTGGGTGGTGGGTGGGCCACTTTGAGAAATACCAATTGCTTCATAATAGAGCTGGTAGCTTACGCAGAGTGCCTCACATGATGCTTTGCATATATTATGTTCTTGACAAACGTTGGTAAAATTTTAATGGTCAGGGAAATATGCATAGAACAAGTGGCATCTGAACAGGGCCTTTATAAATGAAAAGGATTTCAAAGCCTGGGGTTGATTGCATTCTGGAAGGAGGAAATAGTGAAAGCAAAGCAATGAACATGGGGTTTTCCAGTGATCAGAGGGAATTCTCCAGGGATTAGTTGATTGGAGCATAGAATATGTATTGGGAAGAACTAGGAGATATAATTATAAAATAAGTTACGATCATGTGGTTGAGGGGCCAAGGCAATGGAAATGGTGTTGTAGCAACAGTAATTGGGCAATTACTTGTCTTAGTTTCCTGGGGCTGCTATAACAGATACCACACACTGCTTGGCTTAAACAAGAGGAATTTACTGTCCTGCTGTTTTGGAGGCTAGAAACCAACATCAGGTGTCAATAAGATCAGGCTCTCTCCAAAGTCTGTAGCATTCAGGTGGCAGCTTGCTGGCAACCCATAACTGGGTCTTTGCCTCTATCACAGGCCATCTGTCTCCTTCTGTTTCTTCCTCACTCCTACTACTCCTGGTTCAAATTTCCTCTCCTTCTAAGGACTACAGTCATATTGAATTAAGGTCCACCTTGATTCAATTTGGCCATACCTTAACTAATAAAGATTCTATTATGGGCTTATATTCACCTGATCAGAGGGGACACAATTCCATCCATAACGCCACTAAACTTTCTTAACGCCAGAACAAAGCCATGTGGAAGGCTTTTGTGTAAACTTGAATCAACTCCTAAAGGCTAGGGATTGCCTAGGTTGCAATCTGTAGCCATCCCCTTGGGAAATCTCCAATCCCTAATTCAGTTACCATCTAGATGCTACCTAATACTTTATCTCTAGTCAATCCAGTGCTTCCTGAGCAACTCTATCTAGATAGCCAATAAATATCTTGAATCTAACATGCTCCAATTTAGATCTGGTATTTTCCCCTTGACCCTCTTCTTGTATTTCCCATCCTAATTTAAAGCATCATCATTCACTTATTCATCTTAATCAGAAACTGGAAGTGATCTTTGCTTTGTCTTTCAGCCTCCTCGACTACAGAAAGAGCCAAGGGGATTCCATTTCCAAGATATTGTCCCATTTCCTACCCCAGGGATGTCTGCAATAAGAATAGTAATTTTTGCTTTTCTTTTCCACATTTCCATGTATGTGATTTCTCCCAAGTTATCCAGCAACAAGCATGTATCCCCAAAGTATTATTGTGATGGGGTAGGGGGCAGAAATGAGGAAGGTGGTTCTATTAAAACAGGAAAATGGAAAAAGGGGGTCAATATTAGTACTTTTTTTTTTTATTTGTAAAATGATATATAAATACATATGCATATATGTGCATTTGTTTACATAAATGTTATTTGTTATATATATATATACATTTTATAAAGGTGCCTAGATTACCCAAATATT